>VIAB01003356.1:23201-33488 GCA_009801035.1 Oophaga pumilio
CGGAGAATCCTCCGGTTCTCCGGTGGGCCAGTCCGACACTGATGATAACCCATTTTTCCTATGTTTGTTAATGCCAGGTCTAGCTATATTGGAGTATGAGTAAATATCGCTATGTGGGCTCGCGCATGGGACCAATATTCTTGGAGGAGTGCTATATGTGGTTTTCATGGATAACACAAAATTTTTCCTAGGACCACTTGAGGAAAAAAGATAAATAAAAAATTGGTGACCTGTCCGATTTTGATCCGAGTGTTGGATCAAAATCAGTGTTTCAAGTCTATAGGTCTGTGAAATCATCGGACCAGACTCGGATCACATCCGAATGCGGTCCGAATTTCACGGACTGGCAGAGTGGAGAAGGTGGAGAACTTATTTTTTTTCTCTCCATGTCCGAGAAAAACTGATGCCACTTGAATCAAACTCTTATCAGAGTCTGACCAGAATAACTGGACCCTTTTTCTCGGATTGAGAAAAAATGGTGTTTCGGCTTTAGCCTAAGAATGAGTAAAATGAGTGACAACCTGTGAGTGGTATGTAGTGGCAGCCAAAGTGGTTGTCACCCAAATTTTCTAGGAGCAAGTACAATTTGAAGGAGAATGACTCAGTGAGTTATGTAAGAGACAGAGGAGATGGTGGAAAGATCACCTTTACAATCTCTGCTTTAACCTATGTTTGAGACTTATGCTGTGAGAGGGAGGAGGGAGCAGCAGGAGAAGACATCTGAACACACAGCACTGGTCTCCAGGGCCAAACTACGAAGAGACGACTAACAGAGATGGAAAAAATGGGTAAAAAAAACCTTATATCCATGTGATAAGTAGTATTTCTAGCTGAACTGTACCAAATATGTGTCTACAGCTGCCTTAGAAGGGATTACCCACTTACTTTAAAAAATGGTTTCTCAGATATGTCTGATGATTGTAGTGGATACAACTATGTTGGCCAAAATGTGCAGTCAAAGGACCATGACTTTGGCCAACAACCAATATGGGAAATTCCACTTTCTCTAGGTAAGTTTTCGCAAGTGATTACAAGTTATAAAGAGATTTCAGGACAGGTCCTTTATTCTAGGCCATCAGTGCTTTCACCTAAGGGGGCTTTCCACTACTAATAAAGTTTTTAAACATGGGCTCATTGGCAGTGATAAAATATATATATATAAAAAAAAACTATACTCCCCAACTGGACACCTCACCGCTCCTCCTTCTGGCTGTTTCTTATTGGAGACGTAGGGGACAACTGCAGACAAATGAGTGACCGATTGGCTGCAGAGATCACCAGACACTCTTACTGAAAAAACAGCTTCCCAACTTTTATTTCTGGCTCAAATGGAATGTTGTTAATTGGTTGCAGTGACCATCTGATGCCCCTACCAGAATAGGTATCCAGTAGGTGACACCGGTAGAAGTATGGTTGTCTGGACTCGAACCCAGCAGCTCTTGTGCACCAGGCAGCTGCTCTTCCCTCTGAGCTATTCAGCTCACTGAACAGTTCCTAGTAAACCCAGATACTAGTACCTATGTTGTTTCTGATTGTCTCCACCCTGATTGAACACCGGACTTAAACATGGCATTGCACTTCTTTCCTTGCGAGATTACTGAGCTCCCAGCCTTTAGTCAAGCTTCCTTTCACCTGCTCCTTCATTCCAAGATTATACTGCTGCTTGCATGTACTGACCCCTAGCTATTCCTAACTACGCCACCTGCTGATCCTTTACCTACATTGCTGCTCCTGGGAACTGACCCCTAGATATTCCTAACTACGCTACCTGCTGCTGCTCCTGTGTACCGACCCCTAGCTATTCCTAACTACGCCACCTGCTGATCCTTTGACTACATTGCTGCTCCTGTGTACCGACCCCTAACTATTCCTAACTATGCTACCTGCTGATCCTTTAACTACATTGCTGTTCCTAATTACCGACCCCTGGCTATTCCTAACTACGCTACCTGCTGATCCTTTACCTACATTGCTGCTCCTGTGTACTCACCCCTTGCTATTCCTAACTACGCTACCTGCTGATCCTTTAACTACATTGCTGCTCCTGGTACTGACCCCTGTCTATTCCTGACTATGCTTTTTGCCAGTGCTGCCCCTAGTGGTTACAATACCACTACTCCAACCCAGGTCAGTCCATAACAATGGTTTTCCATTTTACCAACACCATGAGCCCATTGTTAGAAAATGTATAAGTAACGACAACCCCTTTAGTCTGTAATGTGGACATGTTTTAGCTTCCGTATTCGCCTTATTTTAATATTTATTTTTAAAAAATTATTTATTATGTATTACTATATTACATTCTGTAGTGCATGTTCTAAACCAACGGCAAATCTAAAGGGCCAGATTAACAACATCACACGTCCTTATTATAGGCAAGAGGATGGAGGGCACCATGCTATAGATCTGTCCTACGCCGTGGCTGAGAATCATGCTGTGAGAGGGTAAGGAGCAGCCAGCTGGAAATGTATAAAGCAGCTCTACATTGGGTTAGGGCTATGTAATAGAGCTATTGGCACAAAAAATACCGTACATATACAGAAAGAAGATTGGGGAAGATTATCCAAAATCTGCAGCATTTTTATCACCAGTACAACTAATAAGTCTACAGCTGCTTCAGTTTTTCACTTTTTTAATGGAGTACTATGAGCAACTTTGGGCTGAAATCTCTATGAATGTTTGAAATAAAAAAGTTACTAGCACAGGAACATCTTTGCTTATTTTACAGGTGTTCTAAGATGAGAGAACAAACTATGAAGTTGTGATGTTGCACTACTGAGCATTGCAGGCCCTCCCTTACAGTGGGATTCCAAGCTCACAGACCTCCACCAATCTCATGTCATCGACGCATGAAAATATTTTGACGTTGTGGGAAACGTGTGAACCTCGAACTCTAATAAAACAGACATATAGCTATTCAACAGCTGAGCAGACCAACTCATATGGCTGGCCTATGATAAGGTAATATGCAGGAAAACCAGACAAGGCAAATAATAATTAAAGCTGATGTCATGAATTAAAGGGTTATTCTCAACATCAATCTTCAAGAGCGCAGCTTTGCCTCCTATCTTCATACTTGCCAGGGGGTAGAATGCTCCTGATTGATTGACAGTTTAGGTGGCTCAAATTGTGTGTTCTCCAATGCTGCAACTTTGCCTCTGCAGCACGGGAGGAGCACATGGCACCTCTTCTGTTACAGAGCAACGCTTACAAGTTTTATAGAAATAAGCTTGTAAGCGCTGCACGCCTTGCTTAGAAGACCAACCACGTTGAGAAAAGAGAATTTTTAATACCAAGTAAATTGCAAATTTGCTTGTTTTCACTATAACTTTACAACCTTAACAATCTGAATGTGCGCCAGAAGAAGCGTGTACTCATGCGAAACAGCTGTTGCTCATTTCGCTGATATCTCTGCCTGCAATCCTGTGTCCAAAATAAAGGGCATTTTTACTGCAATTGCCAGTGGTGAATGCTGCTCCTCTTGCTCTCCTCTAAAGGCTGGGTCTCACATAACGATACACCAGCGATCCCGACAACGATATGCACTTGTCAGGATCGCTGGTGTATCGCTACATGATCGCTGCTGAGCTGCCAAACAGACAGCTCAGGCAGCGATCTGGGACAGCGACACTGCGGGTAACATCGCTTAGTTACCCGCAGTGTACATTGGATACCAGCGCCCTGATGCAGGGAGCTGGTATCCAAGGTACACAGCGGGTTTCCAAGCGCTGCGCGGTGCCTGGAAACCCGCTGTGTACCTTGGTTACCAGTGGATCGCTGGTCTCCCGCCTGTCACACGCAGCGATGCGTGCCTGTCAGCGGGAAACCAGCGATCAAAAAAAGGTCCTGACATTTCAGCGACGATCAGCGATACCCGACAGGGGGGCTGATCGTCGCTGAATGTCACACACAGCGATATCGCTGGTGAGCTCGCTGCTGCGTCACAAAACTAGTGACTCAGCAGCGATCTCGGTAGCGATATCGCTATGTGAGACGGGCCCTTAAGCCCTATGACACATTTAAAATAGTCTGTTTTTTTTATAAGTAGCGCCAATTTTTAACAAATAATAATCTGTAATTTTAACACTGCTATGGTAGGACACAACCCTCCTTGCTAATGGCCTTTAAATCATGTCTAAGCTTTTGCAGCCACAATTAATTTCCATCTCGTTACATTCTTCTTATTTTATATTTATCACCAGAATTATTAAAAAAAAATTATGTGGCTCCGAAGGGGAGAAGTAGCGTTATCGGAGCCGGTGCAGTGATATATTTTGCGAGCTGTTAATACATTTACACTGTAGGGTCTATTACTACGGATGTATTTTCTCCAGTAATTAACATAGCCTAATAAAACAGTGATGCCTATGCAAGCAGTATAACTTACGGCCTCCCACTTGTTCTGCGGGCGTTTACTTAATCAAGATTCGCACAAGTGAAAAATGGTCATTAGGCGCTCGGCGAGCATTGCATAAATATAAATTATAATTTAAAGGAATGTTCTTCTTCTACTAATGAAATGCAGCATAATTTACTTCATTTAGCCGTCATATATACACTGATATAAACGTCAATTTAGCAAAGTGCTTAATTTAGGTAACTTCTTGCATACTAACAAGCATCTGTTTTCGTGTAGCCAGATGCAGACTGTAAATCCACCTTGCGCACCACGGGAAAATGGAACAAAATTAAAAGCAGTATTTCCAAAACCAATATGTTTAATGCATATGTATAGACTGGAGGAGAGAGTGTAAGAAGTGTCCATGTTATTATTATAATTCTTTAATCTTTTTTTTTTCATTTTCTTAAAGATCAGTTCTTTCTTGTTTCAAAACCTGCACACTCCTCCTCTGCTGCTGTAATAAGTCAAGTGACGTGATTGGCTACAAAATGTTCTACCCTGCCCATTTCATGACTCCTGCCTCAGGAAGCCCTGGCTTCAATAACATAAGTAAACAGCTCATGCCCTTCCTCGAAATCAACATACTCCACTTCTGCTGCTGAAATATATCCATTAATTTAATTGGCAACAAGACTTTAGAACATCCCTGATCACTTTATAACAATGTCCTTGTCACATGAAGCTGTGCCTTAATTCAAGAGTAGACCGGTCACTGCCTCCATCAAGATCAACACAAACCTCTCCTGCTGCTGTAATCGGTCAAGTGATCTGAACTGGATACAGAATGAAGCATTGTTTTCATAATTACAATAGTGGAATGGTCACTGCATCCCACAAGATCATCACACTCTACTCCTGCAGCTGTAATCACACCAAAGACCTGATTGGCTACAGGATATTCTATCCTCCTGACAATTTCTTATCTCTGTCCCTCTACATGAAGTCCTTCGTTAGGATAATAATATGAGTGGACAGGTCACTGCCTGCCACAAAATCATGACAAGTTTCTTCTGCTGCTGAAGTGAGCTCAGTGATCTGACTGCCTACAGAATATTCTACCACCATCCAATTCATGACTTTTCACGTGTCACAATAAGCCCTGCCTCCACTAACATATTAACATGAGTGGACAGGTCACAGCTAGACATGAGTGAAAAAATCTGAATGGAATTGAATTCTATTCCAATTTTACAAAAATCTGCATTCACCGAAATGCTGTTTTTTTTTTTGTAATTTGCTTCCTTGTGGATTCAGCAAAATGTTGGCCATCGGCTGCCATTTTTCGGAACTGTAAAAGGCTGTAAAAAAGTAAATAAATCCTATAAATCTTTATACTCCCCTTACCGCTCACTTTTCCCGCCCCTCCGCTCCTTACTCACCCATCCAGTCTTCAAATTGTCGCCGCTCTCATTGAATTCTCCGGACCTCTCAGACTGGGCTATAGCTCCCCCTCCCAGGCACAACTCTCCCATTCTGAGCATGTGCACACGAGGTTATGTCACATGCCATGGCGTTAAGACCGTTGGTGCACGCTTACACAGAACCCGGTAAATTCATCACGGGTGACGGTGACGGTGAGGAGTGGGGGAGCGGTGAGCAGTGAGGTCAATATTAGGATAAATATAATTTTTTTTATTCTTCACATATTACATTTATTAAGCTCTGGGGTACGGAGATACCCTAAAGCATAACAAGATACATCCAATTAGCAGAAAATAACTACAGTAAGTTCCCAGCAATTCAAATTTCCCATGAAAATTTGAGAGAGCAGGTGAATTTAAATTTTGCCTAATCCAATTATTTCTAATCACTGCCTTCCACAAGATCATCACACTTCTCTTCTGCTGCTGCAGTAAATCCATGATCTGACTGCCTACAGAATATTCTATCACAATCCGCTATATGACTTTTCTTCAGTCACAATAAGCTCTGTCCTCACAGTGAAGGAAATAAGTATTTGATCCCTTGTGGATTTTGTAAGTTTTCCCACTGACAAATACATGAACAGTCTATAATTTTAAGGGCAGGGTAATTTTAACATCGGGAGATAGAATATCACAAATAAAATCCAGAAAATCACATTGTATAAATTATATAAATGTATTTGCATTTTGCAGTGAGAAGTAAGCATTTGATCCCCTAACAACCATTAGGAGTTCTGGCTCCTACAGACCAGTTAGACTCCTAATCAACTCGTTACCTGCAGTAAACACAGCTGTCTTACATAGTCACCTTCATAAAAGACTTCTGTTCACAGACTCAATTAATCAGACATACTCTAACCTCTACAACATGGGCAAGACCAAAGAGCTTTATAAGGATGTCAGAGACAAGATCATAGACCTGCACAAAGCTAGAATGGGCTACAAAACCATAAGTAAGACGCTGAGTGAGAAGGAGACAACTGTTGGTACAATAGTAAGAAAATGGAAAAAATACAAAGTGACTGTCAATCGATATCGATCTGGGGCACCATGCAAAATCTCATCTCGTGGGGTATCCTTGATTATGAGGAAGGTGAGAGATCAGTCTAAAACTACACGGGGGGAACTTGTTAATGATCCCAAGGCAGCTGTGACCACAGTCACCAAGAAAACCATTGGTAACACATTAAGTCGTAAAGGATTAAAATCCTGCAGTGCTTGCAATGTCCTCTTGCTCAAGAAGGCACATGTGCAGGCCCGTCTGAAGTTTGCCAATGAACACCTGGATGATTCTGTGAGTGATTGGGAGAAGGTTCTGTGGTCAGATGAGACAAAAATTGAGGTCTTTGGCATTAACTCAACTCACCGTGTTTGGAGGAAGAGAAATGCTGCCTATGACCCAAAGAACACCGTCCCCACTGTCAAGCATGGAGGTGGAAACATTATGTTTTGGGGGCTGTTTCTCTGCTAAGGACACAGGAATACTTCACCGCATCAATGGGAGAATGGATGGAGCCATGTACCGTAAAATCCTGAGTGACAACCTTCTTCCCTCTGCCAGGACATTAACAATGGGTCGTGGCTGGGTCTTCCAGCAAGACAATGACCCAAAACATACAGCCAAGGCAACAAAGGAGTGTCTCAGAAAGAAGCACATTAAGGTGATGGAGTGGCCTAGCCAGACTCCAGACCTTAACCCCACAGAAACTTATGGAGGGAGTTGAAGCTCCGAGTTGCCAAGCGACAGCCTCAAAATCTTAATGATTTAGAGATGATCTGCAAAGAGGAGTGGAGCAAAATTCCTCCTGACATGTGCGCAAGCATCATTATCAGCTACAAAAATCATCTGACTGCTGTGCTGCCAACAAGGGTTTTGCCACCAGGTATTAAGTCTTGTTTGCCAGAGGGATCAAATAATTATTTCTCACTGCAAAATGCAAATAAATTTATGTAATTTATACAATGTGATTTTCTGGATTTTGTTTTTGATATTCTATCTCTCAATGTTAAAATTAACCTACCCTTAAAATTATAGACTGTTCATGTCTTTGTCAGTGGGAAAACTTACAAAATCAGCAAGGGATCAAATACTTATTTCCTTCACCGTACATAATAACATGAGTGGACAGGTCACTTTCTCACACAATATGAACACACTCTTCTCCTGCTGCTGTAAACATTCCTGTTGTGATTAGCTACAAAATGCAGTTTGTAAATAAATCCTCATTTTATTTACTAAGAACTGTATCTAGTTAACAATTCCCTCATATTTCCTTGACCCTCTATAATTTGAGTGGAATTTTTTTTTAATACAGTAAAGGGATATCGTTCCATTTTTGTCCCTCTCTTTTCATTGAATTTTTGCTTAGAAGTAGACTGTAATACCAAGTTACTGTTTCCACATAGCACTGAAGAATTGATGCCACTGTGAGAACTGGATAAGTCCTGCCGTGATGAATGGCCTTGTAAAAAAAAAAGATCAATCCATAGAAACTCGTACCGCCACTATCAGCACAATAATTCCCGTGCAGCATCAAAAGTAAAAATATCTATGTCCAAATTAAATATATCACAGTCAAAAGAATTAATCATATGTAAAAAGATGTTAATATATTCGGCACTCATCTGTGCAACCAAAACGTTACTTTATTCCAAACATTACCATATACAATAGTAAGTGAGAAAATGTTGGGTAACAGTCTATGAATATGATGCACAACTGTGTATATATAAAATTCAAATTTTATTTATTACCAAATTATAATAATCACATTATTATATCCAATTGATGTATACTAGCAATCATTGATATAATGCCTGCTTCAGGGCAGTAGCACACGCGCCACTAGGTGGCGGAAGAGTATTCAGACAAGCCGGGTCAGCAACAGAGTGAGAACACAGTACCAGAGGAAACAGCAAAACATGTGGTCAGATACAAGCCAGAGAAGTCAGAGCCAGACGGAAGCAGAGATACCAGAGACGGGAGACAGTCAAACAGATCAGAGGACAAGCCGTGTCAAATACCAATAGGTCACAGTATGGGGAGCAGACAAAAAGATGAGTGGGGCAACAGGAGATGGCAGGCACAGGAACTCAGTAAGCGGGCAGAGGACGAATCAGAGTGTAACGGGGTCAGCCGCTCAAGCCGGGGCAGGAACTATAACTGACACTATCGGCAGACTGCAGCGGACTGAAATAGCCAAACAGATCCCAAAGCGAGGCAGAGAAAGTTAACCCCCGCATGACCAGGCTGGGGAGGGGAAAACAAGGAACAAACCCCGACCTGGATCATGACAATTGATTTTTGATATTATGTGACCTCCTGTCAATTTTAGCGGATTCCCTCTTTACAGTCACATCCAGTGAGTGTAGCGAGTGGGTGGTGTTCGTGACATATATCAATTCTAATTGCCTCACACTTCTTTCAGGGACACGCAGCCATCTGCCCACTATAGCTACCGATCTTCTGACCAAGCTAACCTTTTCTGGCATATCTGTAGAATAAATATAACAGATAACAACTGGTCCATCTGCATTGTCCTCTATGGATTTGAGAAGACCTTGAGAGGATAGCCTCACAGTCCCATTTATTTATACTATTTTGCGGTTTTGCAACTTACTGTATATATTTGTATATATTTCTTTAGATTGTGTGACATAATCATCGTCCATATTATGTATATACTTCTGATCACCTCTTCACTTGTATTTTGTACATATTGTTCAAGACAAAAAAAAACTATTTGGTTGAAACATTAATGTTGGAATATAATCGGTCATTCCTTGCAGAAGCAAATAAAACAACCTGGAGAATTAGAAATGCATTTTTATTGTCTATATACTTTATTGAGCTGGGATTACAAATCATTTTAGTATTTCACATTTCTTCTTGCTGTTCCTCACATGTTTGGAATAAAGTAACAGATTTTTGTTATGCATTGGTGAGGGTTGCATCTGTTTCTGTCTACTTGGATATATTTATTCCTTTGTAGCAAAAAAAAATGAAAAAGAGCATCTCGGTGTAATGCTATAAAATGTACCATAATTATACAATTAAAGAAACAAGACAGAAGAAGAATCAACGCCTTTGAAATGTGGTGCTGGAGAAGGATGTTATCAATATCATGGATGGCAAGAAGAACAGACATCAATTATGGAACAAATGAAGCCAGACGTGTCACTCAAAGCAAAGGATCACCAAGCTACGGCTTGCCTACTTTGGGCAAATCATACGAAGAGAGCGATCAGTGGAGAAGGACATCATGGTCAGAAGAATAGAAGGAGCAAGGCGAAGAGGAAGACCAGCAACCCGATGGCTTGACACTATCAAGATAACGGCAGAGAAGAACCTGGTGGTCATATCTAGGCTTCCACAAGATCGATCTTCTTGCAGATCACTCATAGAATCATAGAATGGTAGAGTTGGAAGGGAGCTCCAGGGTCATCGTGTCCAACCCCCTG
>VIAB01003356.1:36083-54591 GCA_009801035.1 Oophaga pumilio
CCTTCAGTGTGAATGTACAATTTTCATAGTCATGAAAATAAAAATCTTTAAATGAAAAGGTGTGTCCAAACTTTTTGTCTGTATTGTATATATATATATATACTGTATATATATATTGCATTACTTATCTTGTAATGATCCCAAATTATAGCCTGTATTTTTCTCCAGAGCAGATTTAGTCTGGGGAATTGCATTGTGGGAACTTTAGTCTTTACATCAGACAGTTTACCATTCTGATTTAAAATATGGCCTCTCCCCGTCTATTACAGGTGCTGAGGTATGGCTTGAAGTATGTGTCTGCTGAAAACCTTGCTTACTGTTTTCAGCAACACCCAGCAGACTTATGATTGTAGCTGTGGAGTATAATACAGTCTGGCATTCAGAATCAGTACGTGATAAGAAATGTCATTTATTTACCGAGTTAATCAGATTATACATGTGATCCATTGGTTTTCATATCTATTGCATTCTGTGGGTGGTTTCAGGGGTTTAGAAACTTTCCATCTAATTCCTAATGGCAGCTACAGCATACCCATGAGTTGGCCGTTAGATGAATTCTCATTTGGGTCAACAGCTATTCCTTGGGACTCCACTCCTCCCATGCATGCTTGGTTTGGATGAGCGTGTATATGTTTTGTATTGGAGAAGGGAGTAAGATGCTGCCAGACACAGCAGCTTATTTCACCTAAAACAAAAGGATTGGGCATGTTGAAATCCAACATGCTCATTCTTTCTTTTCTTCGAAGTCTGACATCAGGCGAGAGTTAGGATACCAAAATACGCATTAGATGGCTGGCCAGTTCCACCAAGATTGGCAAGTTTGGCAACCATTCATCTACTCTGCATGGTCACTATAAGACTTATTATTATGTGTTTAGGTGTTATTTTCTTTGAACCTCTCCATGTAGCCACATGTAAACGCTGCCCACACACCTCATGAGCTAATTTCAGGAACTGTTGTAGGAAACAAAGGGTTTTCCAGCACTTGATGTTCCTACAGGTCGCCGTGATTGTAAATTCCCATGTAGCAGCAGAACCTATGTTTACCTTCCATTTTCATAAATCACTCAACCTCGCATCATATCTCGACAATGTGCAGTTCATAAAGGAAGAAGCCATTTATACCATCAATCACTGTCCCTCCTCATCACTGCGGCATGAACATCAAGCAAAATGAATTACCCCTATCTGCTGCTGGTAGCACTTTTGATTTAAGTTCCTTTTTTTGACATAAGCAAGAGATTCAGGAGGAAACAGTGAAGTGGCCGGACACCACACAGAATTTAATTAGATTACGTAGATTTATGGGGCAAAGGGATTGTATAATACATCCTGCTGTGCCTGGCTTTTTGATTATTTATTGTACTGAATACTGGGACAGTTATGTCTTCAGATAAAGTTACAGAAAGATCAAACATAGCATCACATTCATATCTGTAGAGTAGCAAAGGCAAACCTGTGTGGAGTCTGGTAAGCAGGGGCATACCTATGTGGAGTCTGGTAAGCAGGGGCATACCTATATGGAGTCTGGTAAGCAGGGGCATACCTATGTGGAGTCTGGTAAGCAGAGGCATACCTATGTGGAGTCTGGTAAGCAGGGGCATACCTATGTGGAGTTTGGTAAGCAGGGGCATACCTGTGTGGAGTATGGTAAGCAGGGGCATACCTGTGTGGAGTCTGGTAAGCAGGGGCATACCTATGTGGAGTCTGGTAATCAGGGGCATACCAATGCGGAGTTTGGTAAGCAGGGGCATACCTATGTGGAGTTTGGTAAGCAGAGGCATACCTATGTGAAGTCTGGTAAGCAGGGGCATACCTATGTGGAGTCATGTAAGCAGGGGCATACCTATGTGGAGTATGGTAAGCAGGGGCATACCTGTGTGGAGTCTGGTAAGCAGGGGCATACCTATGTGGAGTCTGGTAAGCAGGGGCATACCTATGCGGAGTTTGGTAAGCAGAGGCATACCTATGTGGAGTCTGGTAAGCAGGGGCATACCTATGTGGAGTTTGGTAAGCAGGGGCATACCTATGTGGAGTCTGGTAAGCAGGAGCATACCTATGTGGAGTCTAATAAGCAGGGGCATACCTATGTGGGGTCTGGTAAGCAGGGGAACACCTATGTGGGGTCTGGTAAACAGGGGCATACCTATGTGGAGTCTGGTAAGCAGGGGCATACCTATGTGGGGTCTGGTAAGCAGGGGCATACCTAAGTGGAGTCTAATAAGCAGGGACATACCTATGTGGAGTCTGGCAAGCAGAGGCATACCGCTCTGGAGTCTGTCAAGCAGAGGCATACCTATGTGGAGTTTGGAAAGCAGGGGCATACCTCTCTGCAGTCTGGTAAGCAGAGGCATACCTCTAAGGCTTCTGGCAAGCAGAGGCATACCTCTAAGGCTTCTGGGAAGCAGAGGCGTACCTCTGTGGAGTCTGTTAAGCAGGGGCATACCTCTGTGGAGTTTGGTAAGCAGGGACATTCTTTTGAAGCTTCTAGTAAGCAAGGGCAACACCTCTGCAGAGTTTGGTAAGCAGGAGCATATTTCTAAGGCTGCTGGTAAATGGGTTCATACTGCTGTGGAGTCTGGTAAGCAGGGGGTCTACTTCTGAGGCTTCTAGTAAGCAGGGACATATCTCTGTGGAGTCTGCTAAGCAGAGGCATACCTCTGAGGCATACCTTCTGGTAAGCAGGTGGATCACCCACCAGGGCAGTGGGGTACTCAGTACCAGGCTGGTGTCTTAAAGGGATGTGTCACGGCAGCAGTGACCCGGTCCGTGGCCCTGGGCGTCTAATGAAGAGGGGAAATATTTATAGGGGATGATAAGAGTTTCTATTGAAGTGTTCATGATGCCACCTGTGGTTTCTGCAGCGCAGAAGTGACCAGCGCTGCAGTGCAGATTCTCTGGGACAGATGGTGTGATGTAGCAGAGTTGGAATAGCTTCCTACAGGTGAAGCTTATTGTCCCAGGGCAGAGAGATGTTGTAGAGAATAATGGTGCTGGGAGATGTAGCAGTGTGGAGTGTGTGCTGCAGGAAGAATTTGAGGAGACAGTCAGATGAAGTTTCCAAGACTTTACTCACAGTACTGGTGCACACAGGTGCCCGCTTGGTGCCACATCCTCCAGGTAAGGAATCCAGCCACCTCCCAGGTAGGTGAACACCAGTCCAAAGCTCCCTGTCAGTATTTGCCTTCCCTGGCCATCTCACTGTGCTGATTCCCACTCCTGACTTCCTTCCCAGAACCTAACAAACAGTGTCCCAGTCCGGTAGCTACGAATCCTGTCGGAAAACGTGACCCAGGCGTTTCCTTGATTCTATATAGCTTTCCTTCCCGGAGAAGATGCTTGTGGTTGTGGCTGTGACCCCTAAAGTTGTCACAGCTGTCGGCTTGCTAGCTGAGTCCTGTTGTACGCTCCACTAGCCTAGGGGCCGAGTCCCTTCCGCGACCTGAATTCTCCTAGCTGACTTCCGTCAGCCTGGAACGAGCCCCACGGGTAGCCTTCTCCTCAACCGTGCCTCTGAGAAATCCCTTTTCCCTACAGGGAACCTTCTTTCTGTCTTTCTATCTGAGAGCAGCTCCTCAGGACCTGGAGCCTGCTGCACATTTCTATCTCTTCCCTCCTCCCCTATGGGAGGGCTGCCTATGCACGTCCTTCTACTTCTTCCCCTACGGGAAGACTCACTCTTACTTCCCTCTAACTCCTGCTCTGACCCACAAGTTCACCTACCATCTGACACCCTTTCCTAGCTACAGGCATTCTAGAGGAACTGAGCTAGTGTGTGATGGATGCAGTGTTGTCAGAGCCAGGTTTGGTGTCTCCATCTTACCTGAAAGGTGGGATACCACATCTCTGGCTGAGATGCAGTATTTCTGTGGAGACTAGACCCTCAGGGGCGCCACACAGGAGCATTCCTCTGAAGCTTGTGGAAAGCAGGGGCATTCCTCTGTGAAGATTAGTATGCAGGGACATACTTCTGAAGCTTTTGGTAAGCAGGGGCAATACCTCCGTGGAGTCTGATAAGCAGGGGTTTAATTCTGAAGCTGCTGCTAAATGGGGTCATATCTCTGTGGAGTCTGGTAGGCAGGCGTATACCTTTGTGAAGTCTGGTAAGCTGGGGCATACCTCTAAGGCTTCTGGCAAGCAGGGGCATACCTCTGTGGAGTCTGGTAAGCAAGAGCATAATTCAGAAGTCTGATAAGCAAGGCATACCTCTGTGGGTTATGGTAAACAGGTGCAAAGCTCTAAGGCTTTTGGTAAGTAGGGGCAAGGGGCATACTTCTGAGGCTTCTGGTATGCAGGGGCATATCTCTGAGGCTTCTGGTAAGCAGGTACATACTTCCAAATGGTCTGGTAAGCAGGGGCATACTTCTGAAATGTCTGGTAAGCAGGGGCATAACTTTGAGGCTCCCAGTAAGCAGGGGCAAACTTCTGAAGTGTCTGGTAAGCAAGGGCATGCCACTAAGGCTTCTGTTGAACAGGTATACCTCTGAAGTGTCTATTAAGCAGTGCATATCCCTGAAACCTCTGGTAAGCAGAGACAAACTTCCGAGGCTTCTGATTACCAGGGAATTCCATTTAGGCTTTTTAGGCTTCTGGTAAGCAGGGTTCTACTTCTGAAGCATCTAGTAAGTAGGGGCAAACCTCGGACATAATGCTTTGTGTAATTAAAACATACACCCCAGAAATTTCTTAGAAGTAATGTCACACCTCTGAGGCTCCATGTAAAAAGTGATATCTCTAAGTTCTCTTGAAATCAGGTAAGACATTTCTAAAGCTTCTGCTTAGCAAAAGGACATTCTTGAGTGTTTCCTGGATCTGAAACATTGATGATATAACTTTATGAAGCTCAGTCCTAAATGCTATGGTCCCTTTATTCTATTAAATAATGGAGGTCACAAGGTTGGGTTTCCATCGATCAAACACTGATGTTCTATATACTGCTTGTCTGATTAGGTATGCATATGTTTATATACGTATGTAAACATCTGTGGCTATGTGTATATATACAGTTGGTATGTGAGTGTATGTAACCTAAAACTCACAGGTCCTAGCAAATTTGAAGAATTTGGATTAGATTAGTTCAAGTCACCAAAAAAATGCTCACTGTCATTATACACATTACAGAAAATTTAATTAGCCACAGAAGGCTGACATGACTTCAGGTGTAACAGAATTGGCTTCCTCATAATGCTTTGCTGCTATCCATCACATTATATAGCGCAGCACGAATAAAAGCTGAGGCAGAGAATGCAGCAGCAATTTTGCAATAGTGAGAGCACTTAGAAGCTAACAGCTCAGCAATTGAGACAGGAAGAGAAAGCCCTAAAATATTTCACAAATATTCCAGCCAGTACTGTGTTGTAGAACTATAGCATTGAAACAGATTCAAATGAGAGTAGTAGTCTGCAAATAATATAGAGGTTCAATTAATAGAGAGATAGAGATAGGACAGGAGCCTGCAGCAGTGCCAGATTCAGTGTGAGTGATCAGTGGTGTAGCTGGCATCTGTCCTGTTGCAATATGAATTATAATTATTAGTTTCTTTCTTCATTTATAATGCACTTCAAAGCATTACTCTGATGACAGATTTACCTCCCTTTGGCATTCTCTCAAGCAGCTTCATCAGGTTGTTACCTGGAATAGCTTCCAGTGATGAGCGCAAGTGCTCGTTGCTCGAGTTTGCTGAGGGTGCTCGGGTATGCACCGAGTAACACAGGTTCTAGAGTGACATGTTTGAGTCTCCGCAGCCACATGTTTCATGGCTGTTAAACAGCCATGAACCGTTAAAAAAAGTTCGGTTCAGGTACCAGAACAGCACCCGAACCTGAACCTGGACCAACCAGTGTTTGCCTCACTGTGATGTGCATGACAGCACGGCAAACACTGCCTCTGATCAGCGCTAAAATCATTACCACCGATCAGACAGCGGTGGTTCCCACGCTGTCAAATAACAGCGTGAGCATGCAGCTGTGACCGGAGGTAAAAAGTTTACCTCCGGTCACTGGCGTCGGCTGATTGGACTACTAATCTGATCAGTCTACACCTGCTGCCGCTAATAAGCAAGAGCAGGCAGCAACTGATGGGAGTATTCATCAGTCGGCGCCTTGGGGCTAAATAAATAATTTAAAAAAAAACCACGTGAGTTCCCCTGTATCTTTGATAACCAGCTAGGCAAAACTGACAGCTGCAGGCTGCAACCCTCAGCTGTCTGCTTTAGCAAGATTGGTAATCAAGAATAAAGGTGTTTCCAAGCCTCTTTTTAATTATTTACATAAATAATGAAAAAAAGGAGTGGGGTCCCCTCTATTTTTGACAACCAGACAATCTAAAGCACATAGCTGGGGGCTGGTATTCTCAGGCTGGTAAGGGGCCATGAATATTACCCCCTCCCAGCCTAAAAAAAGCAGCCCGCAGCTGCATAGAAAAGATTGATGAATCAATTCTGGCGCTTTGCCTGGCTCTTTCCACTGTTTCCTATGAGACACCTATCCATTACTAATCCTCGACTGAGAATGCAGCCTCAGTGACCTGAGGTCTTCTCAATGAGGTCACCGCTGCTCACTGATGCTACGCTCACAGCAGCTCATACCTCAGTGGTTCTCAGCCTGGACGGTCACATCTTGGCACCGTTCAGGTTGAACACTGTTTATCTCCAGACATGGATTATGGCGTGGGATAGAATGACGGACAGGTGAAGGGTATGGTTGCTTTTTTATTTTTGTTTTATTACAGGAGACGAGGGCTTCAATGGAATGGGCGTTAGGTGAGTATAACTGTGTCTGTGTTTGTTATTTTTAAATAAAAAAGTAAAAGTTTTTTTTTTTTTCAAATAAAGTACTTTATTCTGGTTGTGTGTTTATTTACAATAGAATTATAAGTTTAGTATTATATAGGTGTCTTATAAACGCCTCTCCATTACTAAGCTGTGGGCTTGATGTCACCAGACAACACAAAGGTGACATCAACCCCACAAAAATGAACCCCACTTGCCACCCCCACAGAGCAAGTGTGAAGAGCCGGTCAAAGCATAGCATCAGTGAGCAGCGGTGACCTCATGGAGGTTACCGTAGGTCACTGAGCTTGCGTTCCCAGCCAAGGATCAGTAATGGATAGGTGTCTTATAGGAAACAGGGAGAAGTGGGAAGAGCAAGACAAAGCATCAGAATTGGCACATCTAATAGATGCACCTTTTCTGGGCAGCTGCTGGCTGCTTTCTTTAGGCTGGGGGTGGCAATATCCATGACCCCTTACCAGTCTGAGAATACCAGAACTCAGTTGTTGCCTTAGCTTGGATGGTTGTCAAAAAACGGGTGGACCCAATATTATTTAAATAAATAATTAAAAAAAAACAATTAAAAAAAATAGCATGGGGACCCCTGTATTCTTGATAACCAATCTTGCTAAAGCTGACAGCTGACGATTGCAGCTCGCAACTGTCTGTTTTGCCTGGCTGGTTATCAAAAATACATGGGAACCCATGCAAGTTTTTTTTTAAATTATTTATTTAGAGAGCAGGCACCAGCTGACAAATACTCCCAACAGTCTCCCCCTGCTCTCGCTGTTATTAGTGGCAGCAGGTGTAGGCCAATCAGCCGACGCCAGTGCCCGGGTTCTGGAAAATTGCTAGAACCTTGAAGGTATTAACAAGTGCTGTCATGAAAACCATTAATCGCTATGATGAATCTGTCTCTAATGAGGACTGACCTAGTAAAGGATCACCAAGAATTAACTCTGCTGCAGAGGATAAGTTCCACAGAGCAACCAGCCTCAGAAGCAACAAATTGACAGCACCTCAGATAACAGCCCTCGTAAATGAAGCACAGACATTAAATAGCAGAAACATCTCAATATTAAAAGTCCAGAGGAGACTGTGAGAAGCGGCCTTCATGATTCAATTGCTGCAAAGACACTACTGAGATATACAAACAAGAAGAAAAGAGATGATTAAGCCAAGCATAAGAAAAATGTGATGTTAGATAAGAGGAAATATGTCCTATGGTCTGATGAGTCAAAATTTGAGACTTTTGGTATCAACCATGTCATGTCTTTTTTTAGGAACCTAAAAGGTATTTGGATGACTTTTATGTGTGGAGTGCCCACCATGAACCATTAGGGAGAGATCCTGTGGGGGGACTTTACTGGTGAAACTGTTGGTGACTTATTAGAAAAACAGGACACGCTTACTCAGTATGGCTACGGCAACATTCTCCAACATCAAGCCATCATCTGGTTCGCATTTAGTGGATCAAACAAGGCAATGACTCAAAACACATTTCCAGGCAATGTAAGGGTTGCGTGACCAATGAGAAGAGGATGGAGTCTGTGTCAGACTGCATGGCCTCCCCAATCACCTGACCTCCAATTGAGATGGTTTGGGAAGAGTTGAACTGCAGAGTGAAGGCAAAGCAGCCAACAACTGCTCTGCAACTGTGGGAACAACTTCTACACTGTTGGAAGCCATTCCAGGTGACGACCTAATGAAACTGCTTGAGAGAAAGCCAAGTGAGAGTAAATCTGTCATCAGAGTAAAGGGAGGAGAGGAGTTCTTTCAGGAATCTAAGGTTTAACACATTCTGGTTGTTTCACACGTGTTCTTTACTCCTTGTTTCCATATGGGTTCCTCGATGGTTTTGCTGCCTTCACTGAGAATCTACAAAGTGGACATTCCGATTAGAAAAAGGAATATCACTGCATCAACAAATGTGTTCAAACTTTTGACCGTACATATATCTATACACACAAATGAATTCAGTGGCTTGTACTGTAAGTAGAACGCTGGTAACACCAGAAGCCCCAGGAGTAGTTGTCTTGTGGCTGATTCTATCTAAGCCTCTTTTAGCCAATTATGGTGCTTGTTAAGATCATAGTTTTGCAATAATGGAGATGGTGCACTGATAGCTGAACCGTGAAATGTGATTATGTTAAGCAAGATGGCTGTGGATTTCATGAGGCGAGGATTTTGATTTTCTAACAGAAGCCATTTCTGATTAAAACTGGCAAGTTAGCAGTGAGAGTCTTTGTAACCTTGCAAGAATCCATTAAGTTCTCCAGTCCAGCAGAAGACATGCCTATTGATTTTTTTTTAGACAGTGTAATGCTGTTAATGTATGATCATTAACACCTTAGGTGCCTGAATCTATATATCCATCAGTAAAGATATTTCTCATTTACATGCACTTATATGAGTTGGGTGCATGTTTCATGGAGAACCTAAAGCTGGGACCCGCTCCAGAATGGAAAAGTTGTGATCTCTGTTGAAATGGAATCATGGTGGCCCATGATTGCTGCCACTCTATTCAATTTCCATGGGACTGTTGAAGATTTATCTCAGCAATCCATATTGTCATCTCTGATGGTTCCTTGAGATTTAGTTAAGGGGCAGCATTTAAATGCAGCAACCGATTAATTCAAGTGCGGGACACAAGCCCCCAATTCTGGTGGTCAGCTGGATCTTCACAAATTCGGAAGCCTATGTTTGATGAAAGCACAATGAAAAAGTGGGATAAAAGGAACCAAGGCTACGTCCCTCAGGGCAAGAAAATGATTTTCTTCTTCATATTTGATTGCAGAAAATACAGTCCACTTAGTTTCTCAGTGCCAGCATAAAGCATGAGATTTTACGAAATCTCACTAACAAGCTGCAAAATATTTCTGGAGAGTAAATTGACAGGCGCTGCAAATTTGTTAAAAAAAGCTGCGGAGCTAGATGTGAATTTCACCTTTTGCAAATAGATAAATGTGTGTCTCCCCGCTCCTTCTTTATGTGCAAAAAGTAATACTGCTACGGATATCAATGCCGAAAAATGGATGCGATTTCGGCAAATCTCATGCCCACTATGCATTTAAAGACACTGTGTTTTTGGTGCATATTTTGCCTTTTAGGCTTCTATGGAAATATGCATTTAAAAATGCAGAATCCCAGCATTTCTTCATTAAAAATACATTATAAAAAAAAACCGCTGCACCAGAAATGCATAAAAAAGGGGAAAACGCATTAAAAAACAGCAGCAAAAATCCAATAAGAAGAGTAGATTGCTACTGTGCCGTCATCAGCAGAAAATAAGGGCGGAAAAAAACAGAGTATTTGCACATCGGCACATGGCGTAAAAGTCCCAAAAAATATTATACTCTTTGAAAAATAGGCAAAAAAAATAAATAATACAGCGGACGCAGTGATAAATCGGCTGGACTGTTGAGCCCGATGCTGCCATCTCCTCGATATGATTGCCAGCTGCCTAAACACATCAGTAGTCATCTATCATGAGTCACGGAGGTGTGAAAATACCTTGCTTTTGGAAAAAAGTGAATTGTTTATTAAAAATGGGTTTTCCGGTTTTGGAAGATCCTTGTCCTTCGGCTTTAGTTTGTTTTTAAAAAATCAAACTCTGCTTTACTCTCTCTCCCCGGATCCAGCGCTGAGTCTCCGGTTTTGTTCCCAGTGTCTGTTATTGTCTGTACCACTGACGTCACGTTAACACCGCTGCAGCCAACTAGTGGCTGTGCCGGAGTTGACGGCATAAGCTGCTGAGCTCACTGATTGGCTGCAGAGGTGTCACGTCATCAGCAATAACAGACACCGGAGCAGCATCAGACCCGGGGAATATAATATAATAGAGGGCAGTCCATTTAGTAACGCATCTCCATTGCATTATCGATGTGATCCTTCCATGGAGCCGGCATTACATGATTCTTCACGATGCTCACAGCTATATTAATGTGATGGCACGTACCTTCAGAAAGATGTAATCATCCTGTACAGTCAGAGAACTGCGATCGATGTCTCCATTGAACTGAATAGTTCGTGTTTTGTCAGAGCAGTTCTGAATCTGGCATGTCACATATCGATAACCTGCGGAGCGGAATCAATAGTGGAAACATTAAGTATCTGGAAGTGACGAATGGCGTTTTCCACACTATAAATATTGAATTTTATTTGCAGTTAGGATGAGATGCGGCGTGGAGAGACGGCGCCGACCACCGCCAAATAAATGTATGAAGATATGAGTGTGGTGCATCTTGCCAAATCTGCGGAGCCGACGTCTACTGGAGCTGTGATCATACACAACCTCAAAAGCTATAAATCCCTAAATATGTGTAGGAGACGGAGGAGAATAAATAGAGCCAGGGATCAAAACAGCTTTATAAGGTCACATTCAGACGTCCAATGACCGCAATGGACGGACTGGCCAAGGCTCTCCCGACCCGAGGGTGGCAACTTCATCTATAATATAATCGGAGATGTGTCCTTCTGTTCGAAGCCTCCAGTGCATGCACAAGGTTGCGCAGGAGTAAGCACATGCTGCACTACCATTATCTCCAGGACATCGGCTGGAGCAGCAGCTTCACTGGCGGTGAGGACAGAGAGACAGAGAAATAAAAAAAGCTTGTCACCCGAGCATAGAACGGGTTCAATAGCTGGTCTATACTATATTCTGAGATGTGTCCTTCTGTCCGAAGACTTTGGCGCATGCGCAGGAGTCAGCGCTTGATTAGACGTTGGTTGGAACAGCGGCTTCACAGAGACAGAGAGAGAGAGAGAGAGATGCTCGCCACCTGGATGTAGGATGGGTTCAATAGCTGGTCTATACTATATTCTGAGATGTGTCATTCTTTATGAAGACTTTGGCGCATGCGCACGAGTCAGCGCTTGATTGGACGTCGTTGGAGCAGCAGCTTCACAGAGACAGAGAGAGAGAGAGAGATACTCGCCACCTGGACGTAGGACGGGTTCAATAGCTAGTAGAAATGTATAAAGCTGTCATGCTCAGGTCAGGAGACCCGTGGCCAGTCTGTGCATTGTGGTCTGATCTCTATGGCCATCTGAATGCACCCTAAGCCATACGAGCTTGTTCAGGTGGGCATATATATTAGCGTCTGTTTTTTGCGGTATGTGTCTGCACTCTAGCCGTTCAGCCAAGTGCACATGTTTTCAATGAAAAAAAGTGGTATAAACCAATGCACATCAGGGGTCCCGAAATCTTCAGGAGGAAGAGAGTCAAGACACCCCCAAACACAACAGATAGATAGTGATCAGTAAATCTGCGGAAATTCAAATTCAGCTCAAATTTGGACAGGAAACTCAGTTCACATTGAATTTATTCAATGCTAGTTAAATGTGTCTTTAATATGCTCTGGGGTTTGTCCAGGCGCTGGGGCCATAATAAATGTAGGGTAAAAAAATTAAAATTAATACTTATCTCTCCCTCCCTGATCCTCATCTCCTCCATGCAACTCCTCTCTTGGTCACTGCGGTCTACATTTATTGGCTGCCAGTTTCCTTCTCACTATGAGTCCTATTGGGTCTTGGGTCAATGTCTTGCAAAGTCATAGTGTAGAAAGACCTAATAGGTGCCATTGGCATCAAAGATCCATCAGGATCCATAGTGTTAAGAAGTCTGGCGGCCTGTGAGTGAAGACTGGACTGGAATGTCAAGGCAAGGAGTTTCACTGATTGGGCTTGCGCAATTTTCTCGAACGAGTGCTATCTTAGATTTTCAGGATTTTCACTGAAAGCACTTGTACCCATGATATTCTTTGGGGCTGTGCACATGTCTGATTCTTTTCTCAGACGAAGTGGTTCAAGGAAAAATCGGAGACATGTCTGAGTGTCAGATCAAAATTGACAATGCAAGTCTATGGGTCTATGAAAAAAAATTTCGGACTGCAGTCAGATAACACTGAGAACCTATTTTTTTTCTCTCTGCATCAAAGAAAAACTGATGCCACTCTGATCAAACTCTGTCCGGAATAATTGGACAGTTTTTCTTTTCGATGTGAAGACCGTACCCATATATTGATGGCCTTTAGAGAATATTTTTACTCCCCTCTCCCATACCTTTTGAATTCAGTAACATGGTAGTAATCGCAAAAAAAAATAAAAAATCGGAATCTGGCAAATCTGAACTTTTTGCAACAAAGTGATTCGCCCATCTCTAATTCTAGACAATTCTGTCAAAATCAACAGGTTTGTCCAACTTTCTACTAATATGTACAGGTCTAGAGTTAGTTATAATGGCAAGCGACACCATTGTCACCGAGACCAGATGGGAGACATTGGATTGACAGATAAAAAATTGAATTTGTACCAGAAGGGGGCGCTACACAGGAAATGACCGTGATCATGTTACAGGATGTTGTGTATTTAACATATGTGAAATGAATGGACTCACCTCCATCTGAATCTTGTATCTCCATGTGGACCAGACCTGGATCTGTATCTACTCCAGCAACAGACCTGCAGAGACACAACAGAACTGTGTATATCACCTTGTTATTAGGAAACGTGGATGATATTTATTCCAGCAAACACATATCAGCTGCACTACTGATGTGCAAACTTTCATAGTAATTTACCAACCAGGACATTCACCAGCAAACATCTGTAATGTAGTAATCATACTCCTACATTTCTGACCTTCATTAATCAATTGACCATGCAGACTATTTTCTGTTGATGTTGAGCAAGCAGAATTTTCAACTCGGTGGCAGGATAGATCGATAGATAGATAGATAGATAGATAGATAGATAGATAGATAGATAGATAGATAGATAGATAGATAGATAGATAGATAGATAGATAGATAGATAGATAGATAGATCTTAGCTTAAAAATGATCACTGGTGCCCATTGGATACAAAGGGAATCTCCATCCCTGCCTTGAAAAATAAAAACACCAGACAGGGACGCTGCTCAGGAGGAATTGGTCTGGTGTAACAGTACATCAAATCGGTGAAGAGAGGAGATGGTCACATATGGATCAGAATGAACAGCTTCATCCTCACCTCTCAGTCTGATGTCAACCTCTGTGCCACCTACATACCGCCGCCACAGTCACCTTACTACAATCCAGACAGCTTTGAGATCTTACAAGGAGAAGTCGCCTATTATCAGGCCTTATGCAAAGTTCTCATCTTTGGAGATCTCAATGCCAGGACATAGAGAGAAAAATACTTTCTGACCACAGATGGAACATCTACATATTTGTATTATTAGAGACTGATGGCCAGTACACAGGGAGAGAAACAACTATGACAGTACAGTCAACAAAAGTGTCAAAAAAGCTCCTGAACTTATGTAGAAGTTTAGGACTTCATATACTCAATGGCCTCACCGTGGGAGACTCTCTAAGAAGATATACATTAAACTCCCATATAGGAAGGCGTGTAGTAGACTATGCCATTACAGAAATGGACCTGACAAACTTAACCAACTCCAAGACTATGGAATAACATGGGCACTAAAAGCAAGAAAAGCAACATACATATCCAAAATGGCAACATCTGGCTCCA
Organism: Oophaga pumilio; assembly: GCA_009801035.1. Classification (NCBI taxonomy): domain Eukaryota; kingdom Metazoa; phylum Chordata; class Amphibia; order Anura; family Dendrobatidae; genus Oophaga; species Oophaga pumilio. The sequence continues at coordinate 50,371 of VIAB01003356.1, forward strand.
GTACTTCAGAGACCTCTACAAAGACATCTCGAAGGAAGGATTAAGCCAAGAATAGAAAAACATAATGGCAAAACTAAAGGAAAGGAGGAAAAAGTCAAACATTTCCAAAACCCTCTGGATTCACCAATTACATTACATCAAGTTACACAGCAAGTTACAGAGAGAGACTCTCTTCCATAAGGTGTAGAAAAGTCAGTGGCCTGGATGGAATCCCACCAGAAATGCTGAAATACAGCCCACCAGAAATACAGGCTGCAATGGCTAAACTGTGTAACACTGTGCTGAGCGCTGGCTACTTCCATTGTACCTGGAAGCAAGGCCTCATCACACCCATTCACAAGAGTGGGGACAGGTACGACCCTGCCAACTACAGAGGCATAAGTGTCAGCAGCAACCTGGGGAAACTGTTCAACAGCATCCTGAACAAGAGGATCCTCATTCTCGTCACTGAGCACAACATCCTCAGCAAAAGCCAAGAGGGTTCATGCTGAACCACCGCACTACCAACCACATCTACACCCTGCACAGCCTTATTCAGAGCCACGTCCACAGCACAAAGCATGGGAAGATAAACTTGGGAAGATATACGCTTGTTTTGTGGACTTTAAAAAGGCCTTCAACTGAGTATGGCACTCGGGCCTATTCCTGAAACTGCTATGGAGTGGAATAGGAGGAAAGACATATGATGTCATCAAAAGCTCCTACACCGAGAACCGCTGCCCTTATTTCCAGCAGAGCCAAGGAGTCAGACAAGGCTGTACCCTAAATCCAAAGCTCTTCAACATCTACATTAATGAGCTGGCCACTGCTCTGGAATCCTCCACGGCACCAGGTCTCACACTCCATGACACCCAGGTGAAATTCCTGCTGCTGTCACCAACCGAGAAAGGTCTCCAAGAAAACCTGAAATCTTGGAGAAATTCAGCTCCAAATGGGCACTACGCATAAACTCAAAGAAAAGCAACATGGTGTTCCAGTGGTGTTCCAGTGGAGAAAGCCAAGATTGGATCATCACCCTTCATTTGTGCTAAACAACTGCGCTCTTATAGGAATAGACAAATACATCTATCTGGGCCTGGAAATTCACCAGTCAGGAAGCTTCAAGTAAGCTGCAGAGACCCTGAAGGACAAGGCCTGCAAAACCTTTTATGCCATCCAAAGGAAACCCTACCATCTGAAGCAGCCGGTGAGGGCCTGGCTAAAAATATTTAATGCCATCATCGCCCCAATCCTCCTGCATGGCAGTGAAGTTTGGGGCCCTCACACATACTCAGACTGGTTAAAAGTGGGATTCCAGTCCAACAGAAATATTCCACCTGGAATTCCGCAAGCACCTTCTCCAGGTCCTATGGAGCACTTCCAACAGCTGGGCAGATTCTCACTGCACCTATCAGTCCTTCCAAGCTCACCTATGACTCGCACCACATTGGTGGTACCAGGGCTATGGGGTACTCGGCACCGAGTCCATTGATTTCTACGGGAGATGTCACTGGCAGCGGGACTCGGTCCGTGGCCCTGGCGGTCATGCGATGGGGGATATTTACAGGGGATTTGTAGTATCGGTTCGTGACGCCACCTGTGGTATCTGATCACTAAGACCAGCGCTGCAATATAGATCTTCTGAGGGGATGTTGTGGCAGCTAGATGATAAGTCCCCCACAGGTGGGACTGGTCCCTCAAAGTCTATGGTGGTGCAGGGTGTAGATAATAAAGCAGTCTCACACAATGCAATCTCTTTCCATACCTTTACTTTGCATGATGTTTCAGGCAGGTCCCGGGAGCTGGTCGGGGTGGAGAATGCACATTCAGGTGAACCGCTGAGCAGGTTAGAGGCCTCCTTTAACTTTGTAAATGCGTGTGAGTACAACTTGCATGAAGTCAAGTTACCTCTTTCAATCTCCAGCTTGTTTAATAGCTGCAACGCCTGGCCGACATTGTGGTAGAGCCTTCTAGTTGGTGAGAACAGAGTCCTTACTTTTGTCGTGCACTGACTCAAAGTCCTTGTTCTACCTGACTCCGTTTACGTATCAGCGCTTAGGGCTACCTTCTGAGACTTGTAGTCCAGGAAGGCCTCCGGTGTTTCCTATTACTATGCCTGAAGCACTAGCAACACTTCGGACCCTGGTGTCCGGTGAATTAGTGCGGGTAATCCGGTACCTGATGCACTTGTCTCTGTCTCTCTCCACTGTGCCTCTCGTCCTGCTCTTGCTCTTAACATAAGCACTGGTAGCTTTGATGATTAATGTCAGTTTTCCTCCAGAGCTCGCTGAACAGTGCTCCGTAAACTCGCTGTTACTACTGCTGTGATTCCTTCCTTCCTTTCTCTCCCTTCTCCAACCCTGTCCAGAGCAGCGCACAGGATCTCTGTCAACTGTGTTCGCACTGTAACTCTGAGGGTCCCATTCCACTTCTTCAAGGTACACAGACAGCAAATGATGAGGAACTGTTCTTGTAGTTCCTGACTGAACTGATCTTCTCTCTGACTGAACTGTCCTAAGACAGGAAACAGACTCCAAACTTGCTGAACTCCTCTCCCTCCAGAAACTGGACTGACTCAGCTACATGTCACTACCTTTTATACCCCTAGTGGGCGTGTTGTCAATTGTGAGTGACGTGAATGCATATCAAGCTTTTCGGTTACCTTCCTGTGCATTTCCCTGGAATATATGTGCCTGACATAGCTGGGCCACACAATCTACATAGTAGCAGTCCAAGCTCCCATCATCATACAGCCCTACAAGATGTAAGAGGGCCAAACAATCCGGTAATCCCAGAACAACTCACCAGAACTCAACTGGTCCAAAACACCAATCACAGCAGCCTCACAAAAACCAGAATCAAGAAGATGGTAGACGAGAGCCAGGAGAGGTATATCAGTGACTGGAAGAACGATATCGTCACTTCACAAAAACTATTCATGTACAAGAGTCTACAGAGAGACTACAGACTGGCTCCATATCTGGAGAAACTGCCGGACCCCAGAAACAGCCAGATCCTGAGCCAGTAAAGACTCAGTGCCCACATTCTGCCCATCGAGCCCAGCCGGCACAGACAGAGCTACAAGCCCAGGGAGGACAGACTGTGCAAACACTATGACCTGGAGGCCCTGAAGGATGAGACCCACTTTCTGCTACACTGCACCAAATACTCAGCAGTTAGGGACACTCTCTTCAGGAGACTCTCACATCTCTTCACGATTTTCAGCTTTATTAAGGAGCAAGAGAAAACATATATCCTGCTGGTGGAAGAAGAGAGCATGGTGCAGATAGCAGGGCAACATGTAAGTGTGTGCCATAGGCTGTTATAAAGACAACTATGATATGCCATGGACTTCCATAGCCCCCACCCTGGATGTGCCCCATCCATCATTCCACAGTCACTAACCCTATTCCCTACTGTACACGTCAATTTGAATTAGGTAGATAATAGATACATAATAGATATAGAAAGCTAGAAGATGCTATGCCTTTGGAGAGTCCATTGATGTTCGGAATCAGATCCTTTGGTCCAGGTTGTCCTACTTGACCGTGTAACAGGTATAAGTGCTGGCAGCCCCTGCATTCTCACTCAGGCTCCTAATTAGGTATTACTTGGCTGTGTTTCAGTAGTAACTGCAATGATGATGCTATAAATGATCCTTATTACATAGTGAGACCTAATTATTGCTTCATTCATTTCACAGGGAAATATCCTGGAGATTCCACTTCCACCCAGAGCAGCGGAGCTGACGCTCATCCATAAAGCGAATGTTGTTCCGAGACTTCAAAGCTTGAAAAACTCCAAACGCTCTTTCTTCAAAGAGAACAATCGCTGGTAAAGTCTCGATAATAAGGCACAGCAGAAAGTCATTATTTTAATACCTGGCCTAGTGAAATGTATTCCACAATCTTCGGTTTCCTGTACTTTAAGCCAATTTATCAAGTCAAAAACACAAAGCCATACTGAGCCTCGAATAAAGCCCGGCAATGTGTAATTAATGCCGCATAATGAATATAAGATTAGATCACCAATACTACAACAATCTCTCACTCAGAAAAGGAAACTCGCCCAGGAACATAAAAAGATAGGGAAAAAGTCTTATTTATCTTCTATAAAAACATCACTGAAAGCAATGCATCAAAGTGCGTGGAGAAGTCATTAATGCCCAGCGGGGCCGGCATATTATAGCACCGAATTAATGGCTGGATATACAGTCATGGCCAAAAGTTTTGAGAATGACAC
>VIAB01003356.1:81573-100425 GCA_009801035.1 Oophaga pumilio
ATGATGGCGCTATATAAATAAAGATTATTATTATTATTATTGGATATTAACAGACAAAACCGAAGACAGACACAAAATGAACAAATACCCTGCTGTATATAAATAAGTAAAAGCAATATTGCATGTAAATAATTGGGATACCTAGTAAACACCGGTTTTGATCAAGAAAAGCATAAAAGCTATCCCACCAGCGCCAAGGTGACCCAGTCGGGACAGTGTACCCAAACCAGGATTGTCCTATTCTCTAGTATTAAAACCTTACTATGTGTCAAAGTGAGTGACGTCAATGTGCAGGATTTTGCTGGAAACTCATGTTCGGGACCCGGTCCTGCTCAGCCCTTATTCACATTGACGTCACTTTGACACATGGTAAGGTTTTAATACGAAAGGTTAGGACCATCCTGATTTGGGTTCACCTTGACGCTGGTGGGATGGCTTTTACACTTTTTTTTAATAAGAAAAGGTGTTTACTAATTAGCCTAATTATTTCTATGCACTATTGTTTTCACTTATTTATATACAGTTATATGTTCTTTTTGTTTCTGTCTTACGTTTTGACTGTACTCACATAGCAAGCTGGAGAATTGATTAACTGAATCCATCGGTGACCTCCATTCGCAGCTGATTTAAGACCACATCAAATGTCAGCTCAACTTTGATATTATAAAAGAGCTGTGACGACTTTAGAAGATGAAAGTTAAGAGTTACTGACCCTGCAGTCAGAACAAGATGAATGACAGATTCATAGTTACTTCATGTACAGTGCTACACAGAGGCTGTAGAAACCAAATAATGCAAAATTTTGAATGAAACCAAATTGCAAAAAAAAAAAAAAAAAAAAATTTGAACAAAAATGAAAGTGTCCATGTCTTTTTAATCCAACTGAGACCATATAACATAAATTTACATCATATGGGCACAGGGTGTATATAGAGCGAGCTCAGGAACTGAGAACACAGCATACATGTGGCACACAACTAGCATCTACCTGTAACAGCAGCAACTGGAGCCAGCTCAGATCGCTGCTGTTAGACTTAGATGCTGCAATCACTAACAATGGCACTTAAATGGCTAAAGTGCTGGTTCACACGTGTACAGACCGTCAATGATACTCGTGTTTGTGGCCATGAAAGTCTGACCTATCAGAATGTAGTTTTATTTAAGAATTGAAAAGAAAAAAAGAAAAAATGCCAAAATTGTCATTTTTCTCAAAAAGTGCAAAAAAATAAAAGCGTGATCAAAACATTACACGTACCCCATAATAGTCATGATCATTAAAACATCAGCGTGGCACCCAACAACCAATCCCTCATACAGGTCCAGGTACAGAAAAAGAAAAAATATCTCAAAAATTGGCGACAGAATTTGCTTTATTTTCTTAAAAAGTTCATTTTTTTAACCACTAAATCGTCTATTTTTCCAACATGAGTATTTGGTGAGTTTTTGATGTTGCTGATTTTCTGCACCTATTAGATAACTTGTGTTTTTTTTTCATTGTATTTTTACTGCATTTATTTATGTGTTTTTATTGCGTTTTTGACGCTGTGATTTTTGAATTTTTTTGGTGTCTCATGTTTTAAACAAAGCAGCTTTGATTTTGATATTTCCTGACATTTTTCTTTGACAAAACTTTATTGATACAGTCATGTGCATATTACATGTTTTATTTTACCTGTGGATTTTGTGGATCTAATGCAAGTCTATGGGGAAAATCTGCACATAAAACTCAGCGTAAGGCCGATTTCACACATCCTGATATTTCCGGTACTGGAAAAACTGGTATTGGAGATATCAGTATCTATGTATCTGTGTGTAATACATGCGGCACACATGTGGCATCCATGTGCCACCTGTGTGCCGCATCAGGACCACACGGACTGCCTCCGGGGAAGAGCACTGCTGTAAGCGCTGTCCACCGGCGGTTGGTGCTGAAGCCGGCTTTCATCCATTCTCCCCTGCTCTGCAACGATGAGAAACTGACCTGCTGTGACCTCCGGACCGTGGGAGAATGCAAGAGATGAGGTCACTCGGACAGAGCTTGAACTGACGTGACCTCAAAACTTACATTTTCCCATGGTCCTGAGGTTACAGGAGTTCAGGCCGGCAGTGAGCACAGACTCAGTGACGTCACCACTAGTCACTGAGCCTGCGCCCGCTGCTTCTCATTCATTCCCCAGTAGTTTACAGCCGGGGTGGTCGCATTAGCATCACTCCGTTTGTAAACTTATTATCCCCCAGATATGGATTTCAGCGTGGGACTGAACGCTTGACAGGTATGGTATATTGTTGCTTTATTTTTTTACTTTTATTACAGGAGATCGAGGGCGTCGCTTGGATTAGCCGAATAATAAAGATGGGAAACTGTGTTAATTGTTTTATTTAATTAAAATACTTTATTCTGGCCATGTCTTTATTTTACCCTTTCACTACTATAGGATTAGTAATGGAGAGGTGCCTTATTGACACCTCTCCATTACTAAGCCAGGCTTAATGACATCTTACAATAGGAAGGTGACATTAACCCCCCATTACCCCACTTGCCACCGCTACAGGACAAGTGGGAAGAACTGTGCAAAGTTCCAGAATTTGTGCAACTAATAGATGCGCCTTTTCTGGGCAGCTGCGGGCTGCTGTTTTTAGGCTGGGAGGCCCATATCCATGGCCCCTTTCCAGTCTGAGAATAGCAGCACGCACCTGTGAGTTTTGTCGGGTTGGTTACTAAAAAAAGGGGGACCCCATGTCGGGTTTTTCATTCATTCACTCTCCTCTGCTCGTCGGCAGATTGGGGGAGAATGACAGGCACTTCAATACCAGCCACCGGGGGACAGCGGCTTACAGTAGCACTACTTCCCCGGCAGACGTCCGTGCACATGGAGGACAGTGTGCACTGTTCTCCATGTACATATGTGCGGCACAATTTGCGGCGCGCGTGAAAACGGACATGTCTGCATGTTTTGCACACGGCCACACGGTCCGTGAAAACACGCTGACATGTACATAGACCCATTCATTTGAATGGGTCTACGTGTGTCAGTGTCTCCGGTACGTGAGAAAACTGTCACCACACGTATCGGAGACACTGACGTGTGAAAGGGGCCTAACCGCAAGAGAAATTGACATGCTGCGGATTCTAAACGCACACCGTAGGTCAGTTTACGCGGAGTTAATAAAAACACAGTGGGCAGGAGATTTCTATAAATCCCATTCACTTTGCTCAAGACTCTACATTTTATATACCGCGAAAATACACAGTGCTAAAAAGTTATCATGGGAACTTTCAAAGAAGGTCCAGCGGCCGGATTACAAATTCCCCCATCCGGTCAAACCTCTACAGCGGCTCCTTTTCTTTTTTCCCTTTTTACCTAATGCTGTTATCGCTAAATTGTTAATAGTAATAAATCTGAAATTCAATGTAAGTAAAATATGAACTGACAACATAATCCATAGGCGTTAAGGATAGCCAGTTCTTGGGAAAAGTCTGCCATTTGTAAGATTTCCTATGGTGACCTTCCGGTTTCCATGAATCCATCCTTCACTTTTTACTCCTTATTTTTTTTTTCCTCACCTTCCAAGACAGATGATTTTTTTTCTTTATCGGCATAGTTTTTGGAGACTTGTTTTCTTGCGGGATTAGTAGTAGTAGTTTATGATTACACCATTAAAGTTACTATAACATATAATATATTGGTAAATGGGGAAAAAATGTAAGGTTTTGCATTTATTTATTTTTTTTTGCTGGGACAGCCATAATTTTTAATGTATGCTCTATTCAATTTTATGATTTTAATATATTTTTGTGAAGGAGATACGTTGACTGAAAAAACAGCAATTCTGGTCTTTTTATTTAGTAAATGGAAATTTGGGCCACAAAGTGACTTGAACGGCGACCTGGTACAATAAACTGCGATACTTCTAAATGTGACTACAAATTCAGCAGCATGTGGAAGAGATTTGTTAACATCTGATCCACAATTCTGCTAATGTATTCCACTGCGGATTTTACCTGTGTAAATCCGCAGGCGAGATTAGCTCTTTTTCCGCCCCCTTCAACCTCATATGGACTTACTCCTAAAACAATTTTTTGCATTGCAAATGCAACTCAAATTTGCATGAGTCTCTGTAGCTCCAACCGTATATGTGTAATAAAACCCTAAAAATAATAAAAAGACTCTTTCCAAATCAGAAAAAAATACATCTTTAGTGCAGAGCCGTACGCCCCGTGCATTTAGCATTCTGGCTTCAAGCTCTTATTCAGCTGCATCGCGGATAATGAGGAAATAATGAACCGCTTGAAAGTTTCAAGGAAGAAAACTTATAAGCCCATGTGAGTGAAGCGATCCATAATAGATCAAAATCTGTCAACGTTTCCCAGGTTCAAGAGTCCAAAATCAATGTTCAAAGTAAACTGCGGGGAAGTCACTCACAGAAAATGGTCTAAGAAATGGAATTTTTCATCGTTGTCATTTACCATGTTGACAAAAAGTCTTAAATAATCAAAAGTTTTACGTCAAAGTCTAAAGAAGTCTAAAAAAAATCCCCCCTTCAAATAAATGTAGCATAAACTAGCTCAAAAGTCCTACAGTGAAGCTCCGACAATCAATATAATGCAAGCCAGGACATTCAATAATATTCTGCAAAAATCCAAATGGTCGGAATTGAGATTGGGTCACCTTGACGCTGGTGGGATGGCTTTTACGCTTTTTTTTTATCAAAAACAGTGTTTACTAAGTACCCTATGTTACTTATATGCACTACTGCTTTTTACTTTCTTATAGCAGGGTGTGAACATGCTCCTACATGTTGAATGTATTCCAACTTATACTCCAGTTCTTTTCTTTTGGTTTTGCTTTAGGTTTTTGCACTCAGAGCACACTCCTTTTTTTTGAGCAGGACATTATGTTTATATAGCTCCCCATTCCTAGGTGTCAATAGTTGGGCCCCGGTCCTGCTCACCCCTTATTCACATTGAGGTCATTTTTGACACATGATAAGGTTTTAATACTAGAGGTTAGGACCGTCCTAATTGGGTCACCTTGGCGCTGGTGGGATGGCTTTTACGCTTTTTATTAATCAAAAAAGTGTTTGGTGAATAGCCAATGTTATTAATATGCACTAACAAGGTGTGTGTTCATTTTATTTCTCCCTTATGTTTGGTCAGAAATGTAGTTATCCGCTGGAATCCTCTCTTCAGGATTGTCATCTCTTGGTCAAAGTGGAAAGAATGCACTAGAAGTGTCTCTTGCCGTGGAGAACATGTCCTGTCCTTACATAAACATTTCAATTTAATTAGGAACGATGTAAAAATAATAATAATAATTTGATTTTTATAGCGCCAACTTATTCCGTAGCACTTTACGATCCAGAGGGGACGTGCAGAAATAATATCAGATATTGCGGATTAAGGGATCATTCAGACGTCAGTGATTTTTCTCGTACACAAAAAATGGTCCAAGTTTCATCAATGTTTTTGATCAGAGCGTCATCAGAATTTGGTCAGTGTCCGTTTTTACCATCAGAGTTTGGTCAGAGTTTCATCAGTTTTTCTTGGATGGAAAAAAAACTAATATAAGTTTCTCAAGCTTCTTATAATAAACAGTTACTTAGGTTTAATAAATTCAGGTCTATCGGGAAAATCTGCAAATAAAACTCATTCACCATAAGAGAAATATTGACATTTTGAAAATTTTTAAAAATGCTCCGCAGTCCAGGTTACGCTGCGTAAAAAAAACCCCATGAGGTTTCTATAAAACACAATCACTTTGCTAGAATGGTAAGATAGTAAGCGAAAATATGCAGCCTTAAAAACTCACCAAATACTCATTGCGGGAACTTGATTCTGCATATTCAAAAAAGGAGTGAGTGACTTATGCACTGGAGCTATAATCTATGCCGGACTTCACTTGTGAGATTGAATCTTTTGAAATTCAAATTTTCAACCTTTGCCGAATTTTGCTCAGAAATTCGATTCGCCGTAAATCCTTTCACCATAAATTGAAAGTACTCCAAAACCTCCAATTGCACTGACAAGATGTGGACGTCTGATTGAATTGAATCAAGCAAACAGCATCTGTAAACTACGTGTCCCTCCCTTGTCCTGCCTCACCGACACACTGCTGTCACACACACTCTCTGAACAGATTCTTCATTGTTTCTTCATTGTTTTATGGATTCCACTCCCTTCACCACAAAACAGCTGCTGCATTTCCTGCCTGCGCTTTTTTTAGGCTCTGATAGTCCTTCCTGATATAGCTGAGCAATACTATGTGATGTGGTAGGTGAAAGGCATGATGATTGAGGAAGCCTGCTCAGCTGTGCCCAAAATCATGTGATTATTCTCTGGCTGCTGCAATCCTCTGTAATATGAAAAATAAACCCCTTTAATGAGGTATTTGCATGAAATACATTACCATGACTATCATTTAATGCCTTAAATGTCTGATAACTGTAGGTCAAACCTCTGGAAATATACTTGTATAGAGAAGAGGAACAAAAATGCTTGATATACTATTATATTAATATCCATACACTGTATCCCTAAAATATACTTTATTAAAGGGATTGTCTGCTACTAGGACTACCCTTTCCTAAAAAAAATGTTTGGCCCTGCTAAAATAATAAAGCCTTTACTCCCCTCCTGTGCCTGTACCGTTCCCGTGGTGTCGGCACTCACTTTCCCTAGGGTTGTGATGAGGTGTTGTGACGTGACATGTGACGCCGGCACCCAATCAGAGCTGGCGTCACTGTCTCCGCCTTCGTACGAACTGAACAGGAAGAGGAAGCCAGCGCTGCAGCTCATCTCGGACTTCCTCTACATGTTCAGTTTGTCCGAACATGAAGACAGTGACGCCATCGCTGATTGGGCGCCGGTGTCATTCAACCGTATCACGGCACGGAAAAGCACCGGCACAGGAGTATAGGGAGTTTATTATTTTATCATGGCCGAACATTTAGTCTAAGAAGGGGTTTGCCTAGTAGTGGACTACCCCTTTTAAATATACATTAAAACTAAGAGAAAAATAACTCCCAAAAGGTTTTTAAAAACTATAAGGATAATTTTATGCTGTAGAGATGTCCGAAACAGCAGCAATCCGACCTGGAGGATGAAAAATCATCGGGCTCCAAAGAAGACATTGAAGAAACAGAAGACATTGTCCTACCGGAGGACCGCACCTCCACTGGCAACAAGCCTGAGAGCGAGTCGCCCCTTTCTAAAATTCACACGCGTTCGGAGGTAGTGCCTTCAAATCACGTGATGATGCAACTGGAAATGACGTCACCAAAGCTGTGGATGTATGTTGATGCGTTCCACATCCCGCCAACGGATGTTATGTGTGTACTTAGGATCATTTGACATTTTTTGTAATTATATATTTAATTTTTGTGGGTTTTTGTATATATTTATAACATTCCACATAAATACTCACTAATACTACAAGTTATCTTAATAAATAGATCCGTATTTACATGCATCCATGGAACAAGATTAACATCAACTATGCCTATGTAGGTTTTTCTCTTTTACAACATATGTTTAAGGCAAGCTGTAAAAAGACTAAATTGTTATTGAAGCTTTTAAAGGGCAAAATATTCTGCTGTGCAATAAAAATAGATGAGCTTTTCTTAAAAATTGTTTAAATATGATTTCACAAACACTATAAATCAATTTAATGGCTGTGAATAACACCTGTAATTGAACAGATTGTACAGCGCTAAGAATAGATTCTAATTTTATCTGACTTGGATGCTAAAAATGCAACGGCTGCAACAAATACCTTTATAATGTCGCAGAATTAAAGGCAAAATGATAGCAGATTGAGGGCAGATACAATAAATTATGACTATAATATTTAAACGTATCTAAGCTTGTGGAAAAAAATAACACAAAGAGAACAATAGTTGGTGTGGCCCTGAATCTAAAAGTAACCATTAGTCAAATATTCTACGTATTATGCTCTGGATTTGCTGCTCAGGGGCGGGATTGAAGGGAAAGGGGAGGAGTTTGGTGGATCTGTTCCGAGGGGGTGTTTACAAAATCTATTTTTCCTTAGCCAGTGTATTAAGATATAAGACTAGAACAGAGGTTGAATATTTTGCCCCAGGCATAGGAAGGCCAAGCTAAGACTGAGCCTTATGTGCCTGTGACTACAAAGCTTAAAGGGGTTTTCCTGTAATTTTTTTAAAAATTAGCAGACCATAGGGATCACTATGAAAAATAGAAATACTGATTGATTCCCCTCCACATTCAAAGTATGGTCCCCACCAAGGTCAGAAGTGATTGCATCCTGACCATCATTCACGGGATAGCTGCAGCCAATCACTATCCTCAATGGTTATAAGAAGTAGAAAGATGGTGCCCTCTAACTTCATAGGGCCTGAAAACAAGGGCAAATACTTACTTGCCAAAATTCTTATTTCTTTCTTTCAAACCAGTGATCGAAATGGACTGGTCTTACACTAATTTGTCATATATGGAGAATCTCTGTACAAGATTAGGGAAAAGGGCTTAGAAGGTCCTGGATACAAATGTTGGTACATATGCAAATGTAGGGGGAAAAATTGTGGGTATGTGTCAATGGGAAAAACAGGCTTTAGATGGAGATTCTAATTGTAATTTTAGATTGAGAGTCTATCAAATTTCCTAAAGAATGTTTTTTTGGGGTTGTTGTGCACAGTCAAAGTGTGTGACCCATGGGAAACAGCAAAGCATTTCTGTTCCCTGACTGTGGGCCATCCTTTGTCACTCAGTCTAAGGGCTCTTTCACACGTTCTGATATTTCCAGTACCGGAAAAAACAGTACAGGAGATATCAGTGTCTGTGTGTACAAGTGTCATACTTGTGGCATACGTGTGGCAACCATGTGCCGCCCGTATGGCGCATCAGTACCACAAGTACCGGCGCCTAGGAAGCACCGGTACTGTTCGCGCTGTTCCCCGGCGCAGGGTACTGAAGACAGCTCTCATCATTCTTCCTTCTTTTGCCGGCGATCAGTGCTAGCAGGGGAGAACCTTGAGAGTTGTATTCAGCTGATAACAGAGAGAGCAGGTAGTGGCTGATGGAACTACTACTCCCATCAACCTACACCTGCTGCCCCTAATAATAGTGAGAGGAGTGCTGATGAGAGTATTTATCAGACGCCACCTGCACTATGAATAATTAAAAAAAAGGTGTGGGTTCCCCTGTATTTTTGCTAATCAGTCAGGCAAAACTGATAGCTGGGGGCTGCAAACCTCAGCTGTCAGCTTCATCAAGGCAAGTTATCAAGAACAGAAGGGGTCCCCACACTGTTTTTTTTTAATTATTTAAATAAATAATTTAAAAAAAAATGTGGTTTCCCCCCAATTTTTGACAACCAGCCTTGCTAAAGCAGACAGCTGGGGACTGGTATTCTCAAGCTGGTAACGGGCAATGGATATTTCCCCCCAGCCCAAAAGTAGCAGCCCACAGCTATCCAGAAAAAGCGCATGTATTAGATGCGCCAATTCTGGGGCTTAGCACGGCTCTTCCCACTTGCCCTGATGCATTGGCAAGTGGAGTTTCTATCTGTGGTATTGATGTCACCTTTGTATTGTCGGTTGACATCAATTCCACGACTTAGTAATGTCAATAAAACACCTATCCATTAGTAATCCTATAGTTGTATTGTAAATAAACACACAGCAAGTATAAAGTCTTTTATTTGAAATTAAAACAAAATACACTTTTCTATTTTTATTTAAAAATAACAAACTCAGTTATACTCACCTAACACCCATTCCATTGAAGCCTAGTTTTGCCCCTGTAATAAAGTAAAAATAAAAAACAACCATATTCTTCACCTGTCAGTCATTCTGTCACAGCATAGTCAATTGCCTTCATATACGAGATGCGCAGCATCTGAAACAACAGATACTGGAAGCTTGTGCTAGCATTTCTTCTGCGGTGTTGCTATCAGTGCGTCAAGAGTGGGAGAAGAGGGTTGCATTGACAATGGGCAGCACTTTGAACACATTTTATAAGTGGTCATAAACTTGTAAATAACTCATGAAAGAATAAAGTTACGTTAAAACCAAGCATACCATTTTTTGTGAAATTCTCAATAAGTTTCATGTGTTACATGACCCTCTTCCCATTGGAAAAAATAAAGTTGGATCCAAAATGGCCGACTTCAAAATGGCCGCCACCCATCTTGAAAAATTTCCCCCCTTCCATATACTAATGTGCCACAAACAGGCAGTTGATTTCACCAACCATTCCCATTTTATTTAGGTGTATCCATATAAATGGCCCACCCTGTATTTTTAAAAATTTGCTTCTATTTTTTTTTGCTTTTGCTTTAGAAGGTGGATATTTCATAACCCAAAATTAGTAGTAGCAAATATGGGAAACAAAAAAAGCACAAATAGGGTCTTATCTCCTGGATAGCTTCCAATTGATTTTAGGTAACTGCTCACCTGGTAGTATAGACTAACGCGTAGAATAAACCACCTGAGTTCTTTTCAACTACAACTGGATTTGTGTCTATATGGCAGCGCGGGATTAATCCACATATCTCCTTTATAACGACAACCCAAAATTAAAAATGCAAAAATTTCTCACTATTCCAAAAGGTGAAATTCGAGCCTGATAATGGTGTTGAAAAACAGAACAAAACACTTTTGGTGAGGTGAAATGATCAAATATTTTTCCTTTTCATCTGCATTGTTTCTTTGAAAGACTCAGTTAAGATAAAACCTAGAACACAATGCGACATTCTCCTGGCTGCAGCCCACAATATCGTACTATAAAATACCGTATTTTCTTGCAAGGAAATAAAGAATCCTGAAAGGACCGATCTGTTGTCACATAATTGATTGTATAGCCGCATGTAGTAAAATAGCTCTATTTTCCCTCTCTATTCTGTACCATCTGTTGACTATTAATTGAGAACTCATCGATCACCATCACCCAAGGAAGATGATTCAGTTCCCGCAGAAGCATTATACAGTAATTTACAGCGCTATACATTAGGTGAACGGAGCAGATATTGAGGCAGAACATGAAATTTGTCATTTTAGACTCATTTTAGACTCAACTCTCCATAAACTCTAAATGGATTTTTATAAAGAAACGGTATAGATTTGGCTCATAAAAATCTCAATATGATTTTTCAAAATCATCAAGAGAAAATTATGAAAGAATTCATGCCAAACAAACGGCGTCCCAGTCCCAGTGTGTTGTCAGGGGTGAGGTGCATCACATTCACTTGTAGGCCTCAGGCCTTCGCTGTCTCTAGGCTTCCATCCTCAGGAGCCACCACACACAATTCAGGGGACACCAAGTTTATGGCAACAAGCAGTTCAAGTTCATCAGGGAGTAGCATATGGGACAGGGCACAGAACTTCATATTCCTTACTTTCTTAGCACAACATATTTTCAGCCCTACCATTCTCGTTCTTCCTTGAGCATCCATTCACCTACTGGCTGTGTTAGCCCCAGGGATCTCCCTTCCCATTCGGCAGTATATCCGTGATCCACTACCTTCCATCTTGGCGGACCCCTGTCCATTTTCCCTTGTACGCCAAAGGATACCCAAAGAATGTGATCGGCAGCCCCTATGTCAGACCACTGCCTCGAATGATAGACATATGCCGACCTCAGCAGCCCACCGGAGTTGAACTTGGACTCTTGGACTTGTTAATACACTTTTCCATCTTCCTTACTACAAGGATGCACCCTCCTTTTATTAACACTAGTCCCCACCCACTGGGCTAGTTCTATCCATTAACTATATCCTATACTTTCTTAGCTTATATACTAAACCTATTGTCCTATTGAAATACTAAACCATATACAGTGGCATGTAAAAGATTGCGCACCCCTGGTCAACATTAGGCTACTTTCACACATCCGTTTTTTACAATCAGGCACAATCCGTCCAATTTTGAAAAAGACGGATCCAGCGTCGATTTTAAAAAAGTGATGCGGCGGATGAGGTTTTTAGCCGGATCCGTCCTGAACTTTTCAAGAGAGAGACCTTGATTTCCTATTGCCAGGCATGTGCAAAGGAAGAAAACGGAGTCTGCCTGACGGATCAGTCCTTTGCCTGATCCGGCAGCCATAGACTTCTATTGTACCGTCAAGCCTGATGTGCCGCTTCAGGCGCTGTCCAGTTTTTTCGCCGGACACAAAAACGTTCCTCTGGCCTGACGGCAAAAAACTGATGTGTGAAAGTAGCCTTAGTAAGTGACCTTGTTACAATTAAGATTTTCTCAAGTTTGAGAAATAGTCATAGTATGAACCGAAATGTTGCTACATTGGCCATTGAAGTCCTATAATTTTCACTATGTTTGGAGTGCCGCTTCCATTTTTTGTTTATAGATAGTGTGGCAAGACGACTCGCTCGGTTCTCCTGGAGGCAGACTCAGGACACACGTTCTCAGGTTTTTCTTTCTGCTGGTTTATTATCAGCCATAAACTCATGCAGGTTTCGCAGGAAAAGTAAACATGACCCCTCTGGGTTAAACGGGAAAAACATAAAAAAAACAAACAATAACTCAGTCCATAGATGAGTGGGTTCCACCCGCTCTCGGTAGCATAAACTGCACTGCTCAAGTCCTTGTGGAAAGCTTTGCAGCTTCCACTATACTGTCTGGAGACTTTCCTCTCCAGACCACACCAGAGGAAAAAAAAAACAGGACTGAGCTTTTATACATTGCTCAGCCACACCCTTTAACAGAGTAAACCTACCAGCATATAACATGCTGGCAGATAAATAAAGCAGGTCTTAGTTCACACAGGAGAGCATCCTGTGTGACACATACCTCCCTTCACATATAAAACCAGTGACACTGTCACAATAGATAGATAAAGTAGATGTTGATTTCATACCCCATGTTCGTTTTAGATGGAGCTAAGCCCAGAAATCCCTTACACGTTCCATATGGCCTCTGTTTGCAGTTTTCCTGTTATTTTATGAAATGCGTCTGATTTTCCAGAAAAGTACACAACTTTCGTCTGATATTACCCTCATATTGGGCTGTGCTTCATTACAGAATGAATTGTTCTTTGAAGCTCCACCATCAGATATGAGCGTTCACTGTTGTTATGTACAAAGCAACCACTAATTGCCAAACTCCAGTCTGGGCTGTGGAAGAACTAATTTTAACTGAATTTCTGACTGTTTTATCTCATGTCTTATCTGAATATTTATGCAGCAGAGCAGAGTTTGATATTTGACTCATCTCATTGAGATACGGTCTTAACTGTGTTTTTTTTTATAGAGGAGCGGATAATCATCCAATCTAATGAGCTATCTTCACATGAAAAAAAAAATAGTTATATGGGTTTATGCATCTGTACCATTAAAGTATGCGGCCATGCTTTTCTCCGCTGCATTTATTCTGCAGGTGTCCACAACAAGATACACATTAATAACAATAATAACAAAATCTACTCTGATTATTGTATGTTTGCTTCTCTTTTATGCATTTTCCTCCTTTTTGGCGCATTTTTTGTGCAGATTTGAAGAAGAATTTTTTACTCATTTTTTTTTAGTGCAGAAAAATGGCATTCTGCCCTTATGTCAGACTCTCCATAGAAGCCTATAAGGAAAAAACAAACCAAATAGCACAATTCAACAGCTTTTTAAAACGCCCAGTGGGCAGATGTTTTCGTGAATTCACATCCACTTAACTTGAACTGCTAAATTCAGCAGAGGTTGTGCAAAAAAATGCAGAGCAACAAAAAATAAAGCATTTACGATATGTGGGAATATGGCTTAAAACTGATAGAGCAATGTTAAAAAATGAGTCTAGTATAGGTTGTACTTTTCATTTGAGAACAACGCCCCTCTTATTCCTAGGCTATATTTGGTATTGTGGCTCAGTTTTATTTACTTGAAAAGATGATTTCCAACAACTGATCATTTTCTTCTCCTGTAGATAAGCTGCCAAATAATTCTGGTAATGACTTTCTCATATAGTAAACAGCAATGATCTGCAGAGCCATAAAATCAGGAGAAATAGCTGGCAGCTGAGCCAAGCGTTCCTGTGTATGGAGGAAAGGAAGAGAAAACTGTCAGCTGAACCGAGAGTTCCTGTGTATGGAGGAACAGGAGAGAAACCTGTCAGCTGAGCCGAGTGTTCCTGTGCATGTGGGGAAATCGGGAGAAATAGCTGTCAGCCGACCTGAGCGTTCCTGTGTACGGAGGGTTGGGAGAGAAACCTGTCAGCCAAACCAAGTATTCCTGTGTGTGTGGAAATCTGGAGAAATAGCCGTCAGCCAAGCTGAGAGTTCTTGTGTATGGAGGGTCAGGTGTTATGTTTCGGTAACTGAGGAGTGCAGGAAAAAAGGCAATACACCAGAGAAGTTGGAAACTATGAGATTGCAGTACCCTGACTAACCACCGCAACTAGAGGCAGCCGTGGAGCGTTCCTACGATGGTCCTAGACGCCTCGTCACAGCCTGAGAAACTAACTATACCTACAGATAGAAATAGGAAAGCTATCTGCCCCGGAGCAGAACCCCAAAGTCAATAGGAAGCCCCCAAACATGTAATGGCGGTTAGACAAGAGGAAATACAAACACAGTAAGAAAATAGTATGAGCAAACGCTGGGGCCCAAACTAACTAAATAGAAAAGGATAGGAAGGGTACTTACTGCAATCTCTAAAAACCCTGAAAACAAACCAACAATACTAATTTCAAAAACACCTGAGATCACACGACCTCTACCACCTAAATTAGCTCTCTGGTGCAGAAAAGGAAAACAGCAGCCACTGAAAAAACTGGAAAAAGCAAAAGTAATTACATCAGTGGCTGTACAAAACTGAGAGGGCAAAAGCCCCCAGAAGGGACCAGAAGGTCCCCACAGAAAAGCAGGACAAAATACAAAACTGTAGCAAAAACACAAAATAAGAAAAAGTCTTATCTGGAAGCAGGAGATGCAGACTCGACACAGCAGGCTACAAGGGAAACTGGAAAGAAGGATTCAGACCAGAACAATTGATCACCGGCAAGCCTGATGGGGAAATGACTCCCTTATATAAGACCAATCCGTGGCACCTGATTCCCAGTCTTCACAATCCTCAATAGTACCGCTTGTAACCACCAGAGGGAGCCTCTGCTCAGAACTCATCCCAAACCAATTCACAACAGTCAGGAGTGATAGCTGTCAGCTGAGCCGAGTGTTCTTGTGTACAGAGGGTCGGGAATGAAAGCTGTCAGTCGGAGGATCAGGAGAGATATCTGTCAACCAGGTGTTCCTACGTACGGAAGGTTCGAGATAGATAGCTGTCGGCCAAGCCAGAGTTTCCTGTGTATGAAGAGTCAGGAGATATAGCTGTTAGCCGAGCCAAGAGTTCCTGTGTACAGAGGGTCGGCAGAGATATCTGTCAACCAAGTGTTCTACGTACGGAGGGTCGAGAGAGATAGCTATTGGCCAAGCCAAGCATTCCTGTGTACAGAGGGTTAGAAGAGAAAGCTGTCAGCCAAGCTGAGTGCTCCTGTGTATGGAGGGTCGTGAGAGATAGCTTTCAGCCACACAGCTCTCTAGTGTGCAGCATATGGAGCTTTATACTTTTGATCTGCACAAGGCACAATCAGCTTTGTGAGAGATTCTGTTCCCAAAACCTAGTGACAAGTTCCTAGGGGCTAATTAAGGTAGAGTGTCATACCTCTGTGCAAGACTAAAGTTGCTTGTAACTGTAACATGGCACAGAGCAGTAGTTGTGGGTGAGGTACTCGTTTCTTACGTCCCACCATGTTACATGAAAGTTGGGGCCCTGGCTGGGTGTGTGGACTTTTGCTATGGGGTGCTACACCCTTGTTTGCTGTTACTGATGACTTTGGTTGCCAGGACGAGATGTTGAACAGTTCAGTGAGGGAGACCATCCGTCAAAAATAAGCTGTTTACTGAACGATAACTTGGTGGGGAATATATGCAGTAAATAGTGGGTACACAACTTTATGAACGTTTCCTTCACAATACAGAGCATCTTCACATATAGCTCCAATTCCTTTCTCGTTACTCGCTTGTTCTCTATCTTCACTGTTTCACTTTCCTTCATCACAACCCAGCTCAGTAGTACAGTCTGGTTAGCAAGAGTCCTATGCTCAGTCAGTGGTTCCGTGTCCGCTTTTTTCTTCTCTGCTACTGACACTCTGGAACTCCTGCCCGGGGCACACTCCTTTTCTCACATACTCTGTCCCATATTGGCCAGTTACTTCTCTGAGTTACAAACTCTGGGCGATACTGCTAGGTGTCCTCTCCCAGGACCCATTTCCATTTGATCACTTTATCCTCCTGTCAGTTTCCCTTTTCTCTTTACTCCGGCTCATGCCAACTACCGTCTCGGTCTCTCCTCACTTCAGGACACCCACGTTATGCGGAACTGCTTACTGCCCTCCCACTCTGGGCTAGTCCCAAACATTAACCTAAATTCTCCCTACCATCAATCAACACACAACACACAACATTATCAAACAATTGAACATGGGCAGTATTATCTATTTCCTTACATATCTATAGTATGTCACCAATAAATGTCTATGGGGTCCTACTATTCTTCCATTTGTCTGAAATAGAGATTTCATATAAAAATCAACAGAAAAAAAATTATTGCCATGTATGCTCCATAGGCTGCTAAATTCCCAAATCTCCTCCCATACTATCATTGCTTCTAAGGGACAACTTCACCATAACTTTGTGGCATATGTAGTACCTACAGAAATGTAGAACAAAAGGGACTCTGAGTGCCACCCTACAGGCTATATGAATTCACCTCTTTTATGTACATGAGGTGAAAAGTAGGAAAAAAGGAGGAAAAAGCCAACCATCCAAAAGTGACAATGTTTTACTAAGAAAGGAAACAGAGAACTTACCAGAATATATGTTCTTTGGTGACTTGTTCTCGAAAAAGATCCCATTGTTTTCCAAGATTTACAGAGACATAAAGCTGCAGAAGGAAAATATAAACAGGATTATGCTGATATAATGGGGTGTTGACAGACTAGTGAATCAGACTGTGGCAGCATTGGGTGGGCAGCAGGTACAGGGGGGATGAGATTGACTTTAAATCAATTTGATGTTCCTTGAGATTTGCGGATTTTGTCAAGAAGAAGGGATATTATTTGTGTTATATCTTGAACAGCTCTCCATTACTATTGTTGAGAAGGTAATACCGTACAATTTTCAAGACAAGTTATACTGTGTACTCGATAGGGAAGATGCAATCTATCTGTAGAAATATTACATCTATGTTATTGTGCTGTAGAACATTCATAAAATACACAGCCACCTTCATCTAGGTTTCTGAATAAGATGTATCGTTCATAGATTGTAAATTTTATATTCATAGTGTTGGAAATAAACATGTAGTATTATTAGCCGAGCCCTAGATCATGAGGAGTTTGCACAATACAAATTGCATTCAATATTATATAAATCTCTTAGACCTGATAAGGTATAGTGCTAAGATATTAATAACAATTGGGAACCCATATTGGTAGCCTGTCTTTAAGGAACCTTTAAGATATTAAACAGTAACAGTTCAGCTCATATTAGCCTTGTATTTTCTGTAATTTTCCTAACACCTGTAGACTGGATAATTCCATCAATATTTAATGAGAATGTGCATGTTTATAGTATCATCCAATACCACATAGTTCTTTTATCAATGTTTAGTGAGAAATCATATGCTTACAGTATCTCTAGTGGGAAAGCGTATGTTTATAGTTACTGCATAGTTTCGCTATTAATGTTTAGTTTTTACCAGGAGCCTTTGGCATGTTACATCCGGTGACGTATTTGTCCGGTGTAGATTGACATCTGAAGAACTGGCCACTCAGAAGAGAGATACTATATTGGACAAACAGAATTTGTTAGGGCTTGTATGATACTTGGTTGCGCAAGCATTGTTTTTTCTAAACAATACATAAGTTAAGACAGATGAAGCCTGTTAACCTGTGGACTGAAGGGGACGACCGTGGGTCCACCATGTGGCTATCCCAGGAATTTCTCTGTCTTCGCTGTTTGCTTCTCACAGCTGATGTTCCCGGACAGATGATGTGTACAATTCCTGGTGAAGTTTGTCTTCCTGTGCAGTGTGCAATGTAAGTACTTTACCTTTGTGATTTATATTATGCAAAAGTGTACGCAATATCACACTATTTCCTGTTTTCTGTAATCATTTAATTATTGTAACAAAATTAATCGTCTTCTTTAAAGCAGTTTCAGACCACTTTAAGTACTTGGCAAAACATAAAGCCAGTGTACTTACTTTGAAAACCTTGTCAGAATGCCTGTAGAATTTTCTTAAGCTCAGTCTCTCCCCACTTAGTCTGATTTACAGCTTCTCAGTGCCCCTCCTCCCTGCTGCGGAATCTCCACAAACCTAGCATTAGTGACATCTCCTCATTGCTCCTCCTCCCTGCTGCTGAATCCACACACCTAGTCTGTTTTACAGCTCCTTAGTTCCCCTCTTCCCTGCTGTGGAATCTCCACACACCTACCCTGATTGACATCTCCTTAGTGCTCCTACTTACTGCTGCTGAATCTCCATGCACCTACCTTTAATGACATCTCCTCAGTGCTCCTACTCACTGCTGCTGAATCTCGACACACCTAGTCTGTTTTACAGCTCCTCAGTGCCCCTCCTCCCTGCTGCTGAATCTCCAGAAACCTAGTCTGATTGAAATCTCCTCAGTGCCCCTACTCACTGCTGCTGAATCTCCACACACCTACCTTGATTGACATTTCCTCAGTGCCCCTACTCACTGCTGCTGAATCTCCACACACCTACCCTGATTCACATCTCCTCAGTGCCCCTCCTCCCTGCTGCAGAATCTCCATGCATCTAACATAGTAACATAGTTATTAAGGTTGAAGGAAGACTT
>VIAB01003356.1:120369-135872 GCA_009801035.1 Oophaga pumilio
AATATTTATGGACCTAACTGTATATATACATATACTGTATATATATACACAGCAGTCTGGGAGTCTTTTATATGATGTAGACAGCAGTCTCAGTGTCTATGTGATGTGTATACAGTAGTCCCAATGTATCCTGTATGATGTATATATACAGCAGTCTCAGTGTCTCCTATGTGATGTATACACAGAAGTCTGTGTATCCAATATGATGTATATACCACAAAGTCTCAATATATCATATGCGATGTATGCAGCAGAGTCACATTGTCTCCTATGTGATATATACAGCAGTCTCAGTGTCTCAGCATGTGTAAAGATCATAGTGAAATGAAGAAGGAGTCGGGAAGCGGTGACATTACCTATTGTGATTTGTGGATTCTGTGTTATTAGGTGTTATTGTAATCATGCCTCTAGTGATAAGGAGTCTGCTGAAAACTCTCCCTGAAAACACAGGAAGTAAGAGTCTTTAAAATGCCCAATGTACACTGTGAAAATGACCAGATTGCTAAATTATTAATATTATTTATTACAGTTTATGATATGAAAAATAAAATGCTGCCATAAGGCTAAAAAATATATATATCTAACAGAAAGACTTAATTTGAAAGACAGGTCATTTTCTGATGACGTTTAACTTTCCTGAATTTTGTTAACTCACGAAAACTTAAGAGAATATGCCGTTGACAATCTGAAGTTATTACAATCACTGGGTGGTCAAATATAGATAGAGAATAAACATTTCATGGCAGAATATTGCAAAATCATGTTTTTTCAGAAATTGGTCATCTTACGCTGCACTCTTTCAGATATTTGAAGCCAAGAGGAAAGGTAAGGAAGAAGACATCTGTACAGAGACTGAGTTTCCCCCGTTTTTGGGTTTTTTACTACAGATTTTGCCCAGTGATAGAAGCCGCATAGTTAATCACGCTGATTGCTGGACTGTCTGCAGGAACCTAATTGTAAAGTGGTTTCTAATTGAATGCTCCATCCTGCTATTGGAGAGCATTATTTCCCAGAGCAGCCACAGAGCCGTAACGTGACAATCTATGTATTGGTGGGGTGCAGCTGCGGGTTTATTGATAATAGTATGGATGGAGGCACACCTCTGATTTTAGTCACTGCGTTCGCACATGATTACTTACTTCCCCTAAAAATGAAGCGTGTCTACGTGACTGGAAGCAGAATGAAAAATGGGTTGTAGTTTTGGAAGCAGAAAATGTGAAGATTTGCGCATAGCTCAGCATCAAGACCAAAGAAATATATACAGCCGACCTGAACATGTCCAGCAGACACTTCGAAATTGTCAAATAAATCCCACTTATTGTGAGAATACAAAGGCTTTCCCCAACTAAATTCATTATTTCCATGATTCCGTCAGACGGCGGTTAGATGAGCACTCGCCAACATTAACAAACCCCGGCGCAAAGTGGCGGTAATGTGGATTTAGCTTGGCTCTTAACAGGACCCGGGCTCAGAGCGGACGCATTGAGACAAATGAAGAACCATTCCACATAATTAAAAGAAAATTAAAAGCTCTCTAGACATCTCAGGCACAAAAATAGTCTCTTTGTCTTACTTTGAGGAAATTACCTGAAGAAAATGTGCAAATGAAGCAACGGTCAATTACAGAGGCAGAATGGGACTGCAGCTCACAGGCGGCTCTGGCGGCACTGACCGCTAATGCTACAGAGAAGAAACAGCAAGAAAGCATGGACACAGATACATCATAAAGGCACACAAAGAAAGCATGTCACTACAGGGGGCTGTGCAGTACTGCATTCCCCCTGTGGGGGCGCTGATGGGAAATGAGACACTGCGGTCCCTTGGGATCAGCTGATAATCTTAAAGGGAACCTGTCACCAGTTTTGTCACATAGGAGCAATAAATATAATCTTACTCAGAATCTGCGCTGCATTCCCAAATCCTTATAAAACCCCTGGACTCCCCCTGTGTAGCCCCGAAAAACCTTTTCAATTATCCCGCGCTGTATGCTAATCAGGTCTGTCCAGTCCGATGGCTTCAATCCTCTCCACCCCTTCCCAGGCTGCTTCTGTGAATCACATGGATAGCTATCTATCTGTTTATCGATCTAATCTCATGTCTACCTATCTATCTATATATTATCTATCTATCATCTATCTATCCGTCTGTCTATTATCTATCTATCTATCTATCTATCTATCTATCTATCTATCTATCTGTCTATCTATCTATCTGTCTATCTTCTGTCTCCAAACACAGACAGCCCCCCTCATGCCCTCTCCTGCTCCCACCTGCTAACACTTTCTCTGCTCCTTCTCACTGCTGGTGATATCTCTCCAAATCCTGGTCCTCCTCACCACATTCCCAGTCATTTCTACCTCCCATCCACGCTCTATCACAACTTTCCGTAACCTCTCTAACCTTACACCCATTTGCCCAGCCCCCTCTTCCCCAGTCTCACTAACAGGAAGCTCTGTGGAACGCTCGCACAGTCTGCAACAAATTTCCTACATCCATGATCTTTTTATTACTAACAAACTTTCCTTCCTCGCCATCACCGAAACCTGGCTCACCCCCTCTGACACAGACTCTCCTGCTGCACTTTCGTATGGAGAATTCCACCTTTCCCACACTCCCCGCCCCAGCAGCAAGCATGGTGGAGGAGTTGTTTTTTTCCTGTCAGATAACTACTCCTTCACCCACAGACCACTTTGGAATCAGTTGCCCCTCTCACACATAGCAAAGCTCGCAAAATCAGCAGAGATGGAAAAGATCCCACTCCAATGCGGACTTCATCGCATTCAAAAAGTCCCTCACTACTTTCAAGGCCACACACGCCACAGCTAAACCTACTTCTCATCTCTCATATTCTCCCTGTCTCACAACCCTAAACAGTTATTCAATACCTTCAATTCTCTACTTCATCCCCCAGCACCTCCTCCCTCTCCACTCAGCTGAAGACTTTGCCTCATTTTTCAAGCAGAAGATTGATAACATCAGAGACAGTTTTGGTCGACAACCCCCAGAGCCCTTCCCCCTAATTGCCCAGCCCTCCTCCAAAACCAACTTCTCCACCATTACAGAAGATCTACTCTCCACCCTACTCTCACGATCACATCTCACCACCTGTGCACTTGACCTGATCCCATCCCACTTCATCCCAAACCTCACCAAAGTCTTCATCCCAACTCTAATCCATCTCTTCAACCTATCACTAACAACTGGTGTTTTCCCCTCAAGCTTTAAAAATGCCTCAATCACACCTATCCTCAAAAAGCCCTCTTTTGACCCATCCTCTGTATCTAGCTATCGCCCTATATCACTTCTCCACCATGCCTCAAAACTACTGGAACAACACGTCCACCTTGAACTGTCCTCCCACCTCTTCTTGATCCCTCTTCGACCGCTTACAATCTGGCTTCCGGCCACACCACTCCACTGAAACTAACCTAACTAAGGTCACTAATGACCTATTAGCCGCCAAGGCCAAGCGACACTACTCTGTCCTCCTCCTCCTGGACCTGTCCTCTGCCTTTGACACAGTGGACCATTCCCTATTACTACAGACTCTCTCATCTCTTGGTATCACATACTTGGCCCTATCTTGGATCGCATCATACCTAACAGACCAGACATTCAGCGTCTCCCACTCACACACCACCTCTTCACAGCGCCCCCTATCTGTCGGAGTCCTGCAAGGTTCAGTCCTAGGACCCCTGCTCTTCTCCATTTACACCTTCGGCCTCGGACAGCTCATAGAATCTCACGGCTTTCAGTATCACCTCTATGCTGATGACACAGAGATCTACCTCTCTGGACCAGATATCACCTCCCTACTTACCAGAATCCCTCAATGTCTGTCCACTATTTCATCCTTCATCTCCGCTAGATTTCTAAAACTTAATATGGACAAAACAGAATTCATCATCTTTCCCAATCTCACGTGACCCCCACCAACGGACCTATCCATTAAAGTAAACGGCTGCCCACTCTCCCCAGTCCCATAAGCTCGCTGCCTCCGTATTATCCTTGACACTGATCTCTCTTTCAAGCCACATATACAAGCCCTTTCCACTTCCTGCCGACTTCAACTCAAAAATATTTCACGGATCCGTACATTCCTCAACCAAGTATCTGCAAAAACCCTAGTCCATGCCCTCATCTCCCGCCTTTACTGCAACCTCCTGCTCTGTGGCCTCCCCTCTAACACTCTCGCACCCCTCCAATCTATTCTAAACTCTGCTGCCCGACTAATCCACCTGTCCCCCCGCTATTCCCCGGCCTCTCCCCTTTGTCAGTCCCTTCACTGGCTCCCCATTACCCAGAGACTCCAGTTCAAAACCCTAATCATGACATACAAAGCCATCCACAACCTGTGTCCTCCATACATCTGTGACCTCATCTCCTGGGACTTACCTGAATGCAACCTCTGATCCTCACAAGATCTCCTCTATTCCCCTCTTATCGCCTCTTCCCACAATCGCATACAAGATTTCTCCCGCGCATCCCCCCTACACTGGAACTCTCTACCACAACATATCAGACTCTCGCCTACCATGGAAACCTTCAAAAAGAACCTGAAGAACTACCTCCTCCGACAAGCCTACAACCTGCAGTAACCACCGATCCACCAAACCGCTGCACGACCAGCTCTACCCTCACCTACTGTATCCTCACCCATCCCTTGTAGATTGTGAGCCCTCACGGGCAGGGTCCTCTCACCTCCTGTACCAGTCGTGACTTGTATTGTCTAAGATTACTGTACTTGTATTTATTATGTATACCCCTCCTCACATGTAAAGCGCCATGGAATAAAGGAATAAATGGCGCTATAATTAATAATAATAATAATAATAATAATCTATTATCTATGTATCTATCATCTATCTATTATCTATCTATCTATCTATCTATCTATCTATCTATCTATCATCTATTATCTATCTATCTATTATCTATCTATCTTTCATCTGTTATCTATCTATCTATCTATCTATCTATCATCTATTATATCTATCTCATATCTATCAATTTCTGTATCACTGTGTTATGTGATTGGTTACATGAAAGGACTCTTGAATCCTCCATATTTCTGGACGCCTCATTAAACTGTCATGTAACGCATTGTTATAATGGACAGCTGCTGACTGCCTCCGTCGGAGCTTATTATTTTGTATCCAGCCCCTGTTTCGGCAGACACCACTTGCTCTCATTATCAGCCCCCCCGCTGACCTTTAATGTATTTTAGATTTCTTTAAGAAAACTTTGAGGAGAATTATTACGATTCCCTTGGCTTAGTTTTGGGTTTGTCACTAATTTCAAATTTGACATTGTGACAAATGTTATCACGGTCTCTGGAACAAGACGCAAAACTACCGAGGTCCCGGAGCTATTGGGTAAATGTACATAGGAATATTGGGTTCAGGTGGCAGGATTAATAAAATCACGGCTGGGCCGAGCAGTAAATGACTTTACCCTCAGGAGGAGAACTCCACCTCCCCGAAGGACGAGAGGGAAGGAAGTTTCCTGATTTGCAGCAGAGATTAGTCTGAGAAGCAAGTGAAGCATTCTCCATGGTCCACAGAGGACCTCGCCTCATAAATAATGAGTTCTTCTCTTTTCTAGATTTAGTTACAGTCAGAATGTAAAGTATAACCCCACCTGGGACTGGAGTATTGACTGTATCAATTTATGACATATTTAAAGGGATTGTCTAACCTTTTTTCCACCCTTAATGACCTCCAATACATCATTAATGTTCTTAAGGAATACGCTAATTTTCATTTTTGTGATTTATTTATTTCCTCCATTATACCCCATGATCCATAACTTTATTATTTTTCCATCAACACATCTATATTAGGGTGAGTTGTGGTTTAGAATGACATCCAGGTCCAGACTGTACATCATGCAACTGTGGCAAAAGCCAAGTGAGCTGATCCATGGGCTGCATCGGCCGGCAAAATACTAATAATAGTGCCCTCATCCTTACTGTTAACAGCTGGGGCGTGGTGGACCACCATCGGCTTCATGATCCACCACTTGCTTCAACAGACTGAGGTCGTCGCACAGCCGATGACATCACTGCATCGCGCCGCCCGACATTCCCTGCACAAGGTCATTGCTGGACATACTGGATGAGGAAACGACGGCTGTGGTGCACGGGGAACTAGGATTAGGAGACTATAATTTTTTTGACTCATTATTTTTATTATTATGTGACACGTGGGATGTGTGCCCATCATACTGTATATAATGAGATGTGGTTACATCATACTATGTATAGGGAGCTGTGACGTCATCATACTGTATGTAGGGAGGTGTGGGGACATTATACTGAACATTGTGAGCTGTGAGGACATCATACTTTATATAGGGGAGCTGTTAGGGTCTTCATACTGTATATAGGGGATCTCTTGGGGTCATTATACTGTATATAGGTAGTTGTGGGACCATTATAGTGTATATAGGGAGCTGGGTAGGTCATCACACTGAATATACATAAAAAGGGGGGATGTGGGTGTCATTATCCATGATATAGGGGATTTGTGGGGCCATCATACTGAATATAGAGGAGCTGTGGGGCAATCTTGCTGTATACAGGGAGCCATGGGTCCATCATACTACATATAGGGAGCTGTAGGGGCCATCATATTGTATATAGGGAGCTGTAGGGGCCATCATATTGTACAGTCATGGCCAAAAGTTTTGAGAATGACACAAATATTAATTTTTACAAAGTCTACTGCTTCACTTTTTCTAATGGCAATTTGCATATACTCCAGAATGTTATAAAGAGTGATCAACTTAACAGCAATTACTTGCAAAGTCAATATTTGGCTAGAAAATGAACTTTATCCCCCAAAACACATTTCAACATCATTGCAGCCCTGCCTTAAAAGGACCAGCTAACCTCTTTTCAGTGATTGCTCCATTAACACAGGTGTGGGTGTTGATGAGGACATGGCTGGAGATCAATCTGTCATGATTAAGTAAGAATGACACCACTGGACACTTTAAAAGGAGGCTGGTGCTTGGCATCATTGTTTCTCTTCTGTTAACCATGGTTATCTCTAAAGAAACACGTGCAGTCATCATTGCAATGCACAAATATGGCCTAACAGGGAAGAGTATCGCAGCTAGAAAGATTGCACCTCAGTCAACAATCTATCGCATCATCAAGAACTTCAAGGAGAGAGGTTCCATTGTTGCCAAAAAGGCTTCAGGGCGCCCAAGAAAGACCAGCAAGCGCCAGGACCGTCTCTTAAAAGTGTTTCAGCTTCGGGATCGGGCTACCAGCAGTGCAGAGCTTGCTCAGGAATGGCAGCAGGCAGGTGTGAGTGCATCTGCACGCACTGTGAGGCGGAGACTCTTGGAGCAAGGCCTGGTCTCAAGGAGGGCAGCAAAGAAGCCACTTCTCTCTAGAAAAAACATCATGGACAGACTGACATTCTGCAAAAGGTACAGGCAGTGGACTGCTGAGGACTGGGGTAAAGTTATTTTCTCTGATGAATCCCCTTTTCGATTGCCTAGGAATCGGCTCTCTCACAGTCTTGCCTAAAAACACAGCCATGAATAAAGAATGGTACCAGAATGTCCTCCAAGAGCAACTTCTCCCAACCATCCAAGAGCAGTTTGGCGATCAACAATGCCTTTTCCAGCATGATGGAGCACCTTGCCATAAAGCAAAGGTGATAACTAAATGGCTCAGGGAACAAAACATAGAGATTTTGGGTCCATGGCCTGGAAACTGCCCAGATCTTAATCCCATTGAGAACTTGTGGTCAATCATCAAGAGACGGGTGGACAAACAAAAACCTAAAAATTCTGACAAAATGAAAGCATTGATTGTGCAAGAATGGACTGCTATCAGTCAGGATTTGGTCCAGAAGTTGATTGAGAGCATGCCAGGGAGAATTGCAGAGGTCCTGAAGAAGAAGGGTCAACACTGCAAATATTGACTTGCTGCATTAACTCATTCTAACTGTCAATATAAGCTTTTGTTACTCATATGTTTGCAATTATTATATTTCTGTCTGTGATAAAAACATCTGTCAAACACACATAAAAACCAGAGGGCAGCAGATCATGTGAAAATATAATATTTGTGTCATTCTCAAAACTTTTGGCCATGACTGTATATAGGGAACTGTGGGGCAATCATACTAAGTATAGGAGCTGTGGTGGTCTTTATATTGTATGTCGGAGGCTGTGTGGGGACTTCATACTGTATATAGTAACCTGTGGAGCCATCATGCTATAGATAGGGAGTTGTGGGGGCATCTTACTGCTTGGGGAGCTGTAGGGGCCATCAAACTGCACGTGACGGGTTGTGGGAAATTATTATAAGGAGGTACAATGGGAGATCATTATCATATTGAAGAACAGGGATATTATTACAAGTAAGCATAGGAAGGGCACTTTTACTATTATAACTAAGTATGGGGTCATAATTATCAAGGGTCATTAAAGGTGCTCAGGGGGATTATTATAAGGCAGCACAAGGTGACTTTTTTCTATATGGTGCATTATAACTGTTATGAGCCACAGAGGAGCATTATTACTACAAGGAAGTACAGAGGAAACATTGAATATTTATTTTCTAAATGTATTATTCATGATCTATGAAACAGATAACCCTCACAAATATGTTGTCAATTTTAACATTATTCATACTAATATACAACTATTTCAGATAATCCCCTTTTGAAGTAAATTACCACCTAAAAATAAGATGATCACATGATTTCCCCCTTCTGGTATCTCCCACAATCAGCTGTGTCCTGCAAAGAAACCTAAAAGTGAGTGTTCAATTTCCCTACAGCACCGCCACAGGCGAAATGAAGAAGTACACTGAAATGAATGGGATGTCCATGTAATGCAGAGACATGCTGGGTCCTCCAGAAAGAAAAGCACCTTTTGTAACTACTCTCAACTGTGGTGAATATAAGTAAGTTCAAAATGAAGATTATAGGGAATTAACCAGACCCCTACGCTTTATCCAGTTACATTTATATTTTGATTTACTTGTATATTCGCTTGTGAAAGTATTCATCCCTTTGGCTTTTCACCTATTTTGTTAAATTACAACCAGTGTTTAGATATTTTTGTAATCCGATTTGTGTATGATACATCAACACAAAATAGTGTAAGTTGGTGAAGTAAGATAAACATAGGCTAAAATTAAATTTGCAGGATCAAATGACTAAAAATTGGCATGTGCATATGTATTCACCCCTTTTGCTATGAAGACTCCATAATGCACATACTTAGTGATAGGACGTCCACCTGTGTGCAATCTAAGTGTCACATGTTTGTCACTATATACACTTTACCTTTTCTGAAAGGCCACAGAGGCTACAACACCATTAAGCAAGAGGCACCACTAGCCAAACACCATGAAGACCAAGCAGATCTCCAAACAAGTCAGGGACAGAGTTGTTGAGAAGCACAAGTCAGGGTTGGGTTACAAAAAATATCCCAATCTCTGATGATTCCCGGATGACCATCAAATCCATTATCATCAAATAGAAAGAACATGGTACCACAACAAACCATTAATCAGAGAGCCAGCACAGAGACCAAAGGTAATCCTGAAGGATCTGCAGCGTTCCCAAGCGGAGACTGGAGGATCTGTCCATATGACCACAATAAGCCGTACACTTCATAGAGGTGGCCTTTATGGAAGAGTGGGCAGAAAAAAACCTTTACTTACACAAAAAAATTGTAACGCTCATTTTGAGTTTCCCATCACATGTGGGAGACTCCCCAAATGTATGGAGGAAGGTGTTGTGGTCAGATGAGACCAAAATTGAACGTTTTGGCCACCAAGGTAAACGCTATCTCTGGTGCCAAACCAACACAGCTCATCACCCCAAGAACACCATCCCCACAACGAGACATGGTGGTGGCAGCATGGTGGTGGCAGCATCCTTCTATGGAGAAAGTTTTTGGCAGCAGGGACAGGGAAAATGGTCCGAGTCAAGGGAAAGATGGATGGTGTGAAATACAGGGATATTCTTGAGCAAAACCTGTTTCAGTCTGTCAGGGTTTTGAGACTGGGATGGAGGTTCACCTTCCAACAAGACACTGACCCAAGGCATACTGCTAAAGCAACACTTGAGTGGTTTAAGGGGAAACATGTAAATATTTTGGAGTGACCTAGTCAAAGCCCAGACATTAATCTAATTGAGAATCTGTGGACAGACTTGAAGATTGTGAACTGTTCACAAGAGGAAACCATTTAACTTGAAGGAGCTGGAGCGTTTTGTCTTGAGGAATGGGCAACAATCCCAGTGCCAAGATGTGGAAGGCCCATAGAGACTTATCCAAAGTGACTTGCAGCAAAAGGAGACTCTACAAAGTACTGACTTTAGGGGGGTGAATAATTATGCACACTGAAGTTTTCAGCTATTTTGTCCTATTTCTTGTTTGTTTCACAATAAAAAGAAAACCGAATGTTCACAGTTGTAGACATGTTATTTACATGACTGATGCAAACCCTAAAAAAAAAAAACAACAGTGAAATTTCAGGCCTTGACTTAGAAAAACACTAAAACTGCCAAGGCGGTGAATACTTTTGCAAGCCACTTGTATGTGAACCATGCCTAAAATGTCATCAGTGTCTCCTTTTATTTTCTGTGGAGCTGGTGAATTTTAATGTGAGCGTCTGTCATTGAACTATGTAAATGTCTTATCTATCCCCTGGTCTCTGGTCACATTTTATTCATATTTTGTCCCTTCCTCCTTCTTTGTCTTCGTGCATTTGGCATTTATAAAGACTGAATTTCATTGTTGTGCTTCTTGCCTATGAAACATGTAGTAAAAAAGGTAGGATGGCTGAATTTTTGCCAATTAGCCACAGAGCTTTGGATGCGCAGGAACAATATATATCAGTGATTTTCTTTTTTTTTTTTTTCAAATAATGGTTAAAAAAAAAAAAATTTCTGTCTTGCAAAAAATTTTTCTTGATATTTTTCTTCTCTCCTAGAAGAACGTGGGCGATTATATTACTTGCCTTCTGCTAGAGTAATATAGAAGCAATCTCAATCCTGACAATGCCCGGACACAGTAAATCCCTTGTACGTGTGGTGACAAAATCCCATTTTATTTATATGAACTGAATCACTTCGCTCTGTCTTTGAAGACAAATTCTTCTGACCTCAATCTAAATAAAAATACCTGCTCAGTACATCTCACTCTTCATGTAGTCTTCTCTTTTCACTTAAAGGGATACTCCAGAAAAAACTATTACACTGTACACTGTGTGATACCCAGTAACGAGTCAATAGGGGGCAGCGGATAACCTGGAGATTTAAAGGGGGTCATCCTGCAATTTAAATATTACATTTCTCTGTTAGAAAACCTTATTTATAACACATTTTCAATTGGGATTATTTGTTAAAAATGCTCCTGCTTGTAGATATTACAGTTGAATATTTATTATTGCGCCCCCTGGTGATCTTTTGATTTTCTTGCAGACTGTCCACCTATTATTGTGCAGTGCTAGGGGAAATAAATTACTTTATAAATTACTTATATAATTATACGTCATTACTTAAGCACATTTACAAATTGTCTATTCAGAGAGGAAGAAGAGTAGAACTCTAGTGCCAATCCTAAAAGTCATTCTACAGTACTTCCTATAGGTGGCACTAGAGTTCTACTCCTCTTCCTCTCTGAAGAGACAATTTGCATATTTCCCAAAGGAGCATTGCGGCTTAAAAGTCTCCTCACCTCGGCATGTCAGGCTTGACATGTCACTCTCCGCAAGGAGAACCGTTACCCCTTGGATACCAGACATTTACAAAAGAATACATGATGGCGGGACTGGGTTACAAGGCATAATGAACCCCTTTATGTGCTGCTTTTGGAGGTGGAAGTGGTCCCCTTAACTCTTGGGTATCCAGAGCAGCTGCACAGGTTGTACCAATGATATGTCTGCCCCTGCCTCAGCATGAGGAAGGGATTAAAACACAGATTTCAATGATGTATCACTTGTCAGGCTGCTGTGTACTAACACTGAAGATTTTATTACCTGGTGATTATAATTGCCCAGACAACAGCAGGTACAGCAGCACGTGCATGCTAGTCAGACTCCGCCCCTCCTGTGATAAGCAGCTCACTGTCAATAGACAATGCACATAGGGAGCCTGCTGTGGGTGGGGTTTGCTGTTGTGTGGGCGGAGTTCGCTTTCTCAGCTCTGCTGTATTGTTATATCTAAAAAATCTGATTTTGTCAGAACGGCTGGACCCAGCATACTAAGTGATACATCATTGGATTCAGGGTCTCTTTGCCTTTGTCATATTGTTCTCAGATCAGGTAGCAAAAACCTGCTGACAGATTCCCCTTAATAGTTTTCCAATGTTTACAGAAATTTGTAAAATAATGTTTGCATCGATATTTTTTAAGGCTTGGAACCTTTTTATTTTTCCGTTGATGAAGTTGTATGAGGGCTTGTTTTTTGCACAGCGAGATGACGTTTTTATTGACAACATTAAGGTGTAGCATTTTTATCTCTTTTTATAGTTACTTTTTTGGGGAGGTGTGGTGACCCAAAAATGGCAACCATGGGGTTTAATTTTTTTTATTTACTGTATTTATTCCATATTTTGATAGATCTGACTGTTCTAGTTGTGAAAATGCTAAATATGTTTTTTGTATATATTTTTTTTCACTTTTTTTGTATTTAAACTTTGAGTTTACATTTTAATAGTTTAGAAAAAACATTTGTTATTTTTACGTTGTTTTAGTTTTTAGTCCCCTTAGAAAACTTCTATGATGCCCAGCCTGAGGAAGACCAAGATGGCAGCAATGGGAGCACGAGCACATTGGCAACACCAGTCCATTTAAATGTAACTGTCATGGTTAAAGGGACTCTGTCA
This sequence comes from Oophaga pumilio, assembly GCA_009801035.1. Taxonomy (NCBI): domain Eukaryota; kingdom Metazoa; phylum Chordata; class Amphibia; order Anura; family Dendrobatidae; genus Oophaga; species Oophaga pumilio. The sequence continues at coordinate 133,234 of VIAB01003356.1, forward strand.
GCAAAGAATGACTGTTCAAACCAAGCACAGGCAATCGGTGCACCACGGTGGGGCCAATCATTTAAATATACCTTCCCACCTTCTTGGTTTCCATCCATCTCCGCCCTTCTCTGACTCTTTTGTGTAAGGGACTCACTGGCTCAACACAACTCTCCATAGACTTCAACATGAAGGGCTACAACAATCTCTCCTCTCTGTGGCCGCTATAGGCGAATCATCTCTCCTATATCCGATCCTGGATTCCTCTATAGCCAAACTGGAGATAAAAGAATATTATTTGCCCTCATTCACTTCAGAACATTGTAAATCAATTTATTAGGGTATATTCACACATTGCATTTTTGCAGCATTTTTTTTTTTCAGGGAGTTTTTGTCATGAAAAAAATGCAATGTTTTATTATACCAGCAAAGTGAATTACATTTCTGAAATCTCATGCACATGCTGCTTCTTTTTCCTTGCAGATTTGAAGCAATTTTCAAATCCTCAGCGTTTCAATTCTTTCTGCGTTTTCGTATGTTTTTTCATCCACTCAAATTAATAGAAAAAAATGCAGAAAAAACACACGCAAAAACGTGGCAAAAATGCACATATTTTAGGTAGCATTTTCCAGCAAGCATTATTTGCATCAAATTTTCTGCTTTAAATACTGAGTATGGAGACATACCCTTAGAGATGAGCAAATCAAATTTGCTGAATCCGGTGAATTCATACAATTTGCATTTCAGTTCACACAAATTGCCATTTTGTACATTGCAGAAGATTGCGCCAACCAAGGATGGGTCACATGACTACTGGTGTGGTTGGGTGGGCTACCTCCATAATGCCTTATAGCTATTACATCACATAGTATAAAGAGACCATCATAGCCTGTATAAAAGCCAAGGCAGGAAATCTGGGTGTTGAAATGACAATACACCTCACAGCTAGAAATAGAGATAGGCAGAGAAAGACATAAAAAACTGAAGATACTGTACAGACAGTGTAGGACAGCACCATATAGCACAGTCGATCAGGAGGGACTATCATAGTTTGTATAAAAGTTGAGACAGGGAATGCAGCTGCTATTTTAGGGTGAATCTGGATATTGAAATGGCATTAAACCTCAAAGATTAGCAATAGAGATAGGTAGAGAAAAACATAAAACACTGAAGAAACTGTACAGATAGTGTAGAACAGCATTGTACAGCACAGCCAATCAAGAGGGACTATCATAGTATGTGTAAAAGTCGAGGTAGGGAATGCAGCTGCCATTTTGGGATGAATCTGGATATTGAAATTACATTACACCTCACAGCTTAGCCATAGAGATAGGTAGAGAAAGACATAAAACATTGAAAAAACTGTACAGATAGTGTAGGACAGCACCATATAGCACAGCCAATCAAGAGGGACTATCACAGTATGTATAAAAGTCGAGGTAGGGAATGCAGCTGCCATTTTTGGGTGAATCTGGATATTGAAATTACATTACACCTCACAGCTTAGCCATAGAGATAGGTAGAGAAAGACATAAAACATTGAAAAAACTGTACAGATAGTGTAGGACAGCACCATATAGCACAGCCAATCAAGAGGGACTAACACAGTATGTGTAAAAGTCGAGGTAGGGAATTCAGCTGCCATTTTTGGGTGAATCTGGATAGTATGATGATGTTACACCCCACAACTTAGCAATAAAAATATGGGGAGAAAGACAAAACACTGAGGAAACTGTACAGATAGTGGGTGACAGCACAGCAGTGACAAACAGCTAGCATCTGTTTACCCCCATCGATGTATGTGGAGATCATTTTGACATTAATAAGGCTGTGCTTGCAGTTAATACCGTACTTTGAAAGGGGTTGGATACAGTCCTAGGAGATCTCAGAGTGTTACACCCGTCTTTTTAGAGCAATTGGAGGCTTTGCAGTATGTGAATCCTCTGGTCGCAACTGGACTTTTTGGGAGAAATTTGTCAGAGTTGGCGAGTTTGAGTTTCTTCGCTCATTTCTAACTTTTACTGCTGACTATAAAATCCGGCTTCCTAAAATGAACGATTCTCCTTGTGTAATTCCGAATGTACTATGCAAGATTCAATATCTAAATTAGCCCGTTATCTAATAGCTATTGATTAAGCAATAGAGGCTTTACAGATCGCTAAGGCAAATATCGTCACTATCTGCAGCTACTGATGGATGGACGATTTAGGATGAAGTATTAGTAATGGCGCAGAACATAAAAGTGGCACTCTCCATAGGGCCGTCCAGCACCGCAGAGACTGTCTTATGCTTTAATAAAGGTGTCTTTGCTGACATGAATTATATTGGATTTTCTCTGCCAGGAAAGAGGTTAAGAGTCTGTCTGCATGGGAAACTTGAAATCTGAAGACTGTTCCTGCAGTGGAGCCTATCAGCAAATCCTTCAGGGGGCTGAAAAATAGATTTAAGGGTAAATTAAATTTTTTCATCAACTAAGGATTCCGTTTTCTAATGAGTAAACACCTCCTGGAAATAAATATATAATACTGCAGTCACCCTGCCACGGTGTAAACCTAAGGGGCCTACAGCCAAAAAATACTATAAAGGCCTGTGCACACGTTGCGGATTCCTAGCGGTCAAAACCGCGGCAAAACCGCTTACACAATACAACTCATTAAGGC
>VIAB01003357.1:7531-27160 GCA_009801035.1 Oophaga pumilio
CCACTTAGTGAAAAATAATATCAGCTGTTTCAACTGATGGCCTACAAAAGGTGTCTCATTTCTAAGGTGCCACGTAAGATTTCAGACTGTGGAGTGAAAAGAATTATCAGAAAAGTTGTCCAAGAGCCAAGGACCACCTGTGGAGAGATACAGTAAAGGTACTGTCACACTAAGCGAGATTGCTAACGAGATCGCTAATGCGTCACCGATTTTATGACGCAGTAGCGATCTCGTTAGCGACGCAGCTGTGTGTGACATGTAGCGGCGATGTGGCCTCTGCTGTGATGTCGCTGATCGCTCATGAACATTCGGAGCCGTTTTTTGGTCGTTGGTGTCCTGTTGGTGAGCCTGAATCGCTGAGTGTGACACCCTTTATGAACGACTTCACCAGCGTCGCAGGTGGGACTAGGTTTTCCCAACGACCGCAGAGGTCGTTATACAGATCGCTGATCTCTGATGAGATCTTTGTGTTTGGAAGCTAACTAGCAATCACATAGCGATCGCACCAGCAATCTGGCCAGGTCATGTCGTTGTCGTGATCGCTGGTGCGATCGCTAAGTGTGACAGTGCCTAAAGTCCAGAATCAGAAAATACAATTGTTTAAAAAAAAACTATAAGTAATACACTCAGCCTCCATGACCTGTATGCACACTCACCAAGCAAGACTCCATTGCTGAACAAAAAGCATATTCAAGCATGTTTAAAGTTTGCTCAACAACCTTTAGACAAACCTGTGAAATACTGTGAAATACTGTAACAATATAGTTTGGTCAGATGAGACCAAAATTGAACTCTCTGGATGCCATAATACACACCATGTTTGGAGGTCAAAAAGCACTGCTTATAACCCCAAAATTACCATATCAACAGGAGGAAACATCATGGTGTGGGGCTGTTTTTCAGCATACGGCACTGGCAAATGTCATATGATTGAAGGAAGGATGAATGAACAAAACTGTGCTACCATCTACCTGGATGACCATCTACCAGGATGATGAAGATGAAACGAGGGTGGAAATTTCAGCATGGCAATGATCCCAATAACACAGCCGAAGAAACTCTCAATTGGTTTCAGAGAAAGAAAATAAAGCTTCTAGAATGGACCAGACAATCACTTGACCTGATTGCAACAGAAAATTTCTGGAAGGAACTAAAGCTCAGAGTTGATAGAAGGAGCCCAAGGAACCTTCAGGATTTGAGGAGTGTTTGTGTGGAAGAATGGGCCAAAATCACACCTGAGCAATGCATGCAACTAGTTTCTCCATACATGAGACATCTTGAAGCTGTCATCACCATCAAAGACTTTTGTGCAAAGTATTAAATAAATTTCAGTAAGCGTGTTTAATACGTTTTCCCAAAGTCAATTCTCTTTATTATATATGAGCATCTATGGTTTGATATCTTTGCATTGGATGGTTTGTTACTGACATAGGGGGAGAATTTCATGTTAATAGCGCCTTTATAAATATATTTAATTAGACAATTGGTGATATGTACAATACTTATGCCATCCACTGTTTATGTATATGTATATATATACATATATACACATATATGTTTATATATAAAAATGCACACACAAAATACAAAAGAATAGCGCTCTGCAAGATATATATATGCGAACATTGAATATATGAAATCTAGACTGCATTGCTGCTATATAGCTTGTACTTATAAAAATGAAAGTATTTGGAATTCATATTGGCCAATTCATGTAAGACCACCGGCTGCGACAAGACATACCTTACTTTGTTGGCATCCTAAACTTAATATAGAAATTTCTCACGGTGAACTGCGGTGAACTCACTGAGCTTAACTGTGGTGAACTCGCTGTCCTTTTCTCATGGTGCTGAGGTCACTGCAGTTCAGGGACCCTGCTGGGAATGCAGACTCAGTGACCCATGGTAACCTTTGGTCGCTGATATTGCGCTCGCAGCAGCTCATTCCTCAGTGGTTCTCAGCGTTGATGGTCGCATCTTGGCACCATCCAAGTTGACAACTGTTGTTCCCCAGACATGGATTATGGCGTTTTACAGAACAACTGGCGAGTGAGGAATATGGTTGTTTTTTACTTTTGTTTTATTACAGGAGACGAGGGCTTCAAGTGAACGGGTATTAGGTGAGAATAACTGTTTGATATTTTTAAATAAAAAAAGAAAAGTGTTTTGTTTTATTTCTAATAAAGAACTTTATTCTTTCTGTGTCTTTATTTACCATACAACAATAGGATTGGTAATGGGGATGCATCTTATAGACGCCTCTCCATTACTAAGCTGTGGGCTTGATGTCACCAGACAGTGCAAAGGTGACATCAAGTGGATGGCGAGATTTGGAGCCTGCGAGTCAAAGGTTCAGAACATTTTTACCCGTTTGCTTGTCATTGTACCAGAGCCATGTGTATGTAGCTGAGCTGTGTATGGTAGTGTACACAGGTGGCAGTGTATACATGCTGTGCAGCAAAGGTGTTTGTGTTGATGTTGCAAAGCTTTGTGTGCATGTAGCAGAGTTGTGTATGTAGGAAAGATGTGTGTGCATGTGCACAAGTAGCAGAGCTGTGTTTGTGTGTATGTAGCAGAGATGTGAGTGTATGTAGCGGAACTGTTTGCATAGTGAGTGTGCATCCAGCAGTATGGTGTTTACAGTGGGGAAAATAAGTATTTGATGCACTGTCGGTTTTGCAAGTTTTCCCACCTGCAAAGAATGGAGAAGTCTGTAATTTTTATCATATTTGCATTTTATTGCATGAAATAAGTATTTGATACAATAGAAATGCAGAACTTAATATTTGGTACAGAAACCTTTGTTTGCAATTACAGAGGTCAGACATTTCCTGTAGTTCTTGACCAAGTTTGCACATACTGCAGCAGGGATTTTGGCCTACTCCTCCATGCAGATCTTCTCCTGATCTTTCAGGTTTCAGGGTTGTCGTTGGGCAACATTGAATATCAGCTCTCTCCAAAGATTTTCTATTGGGTTCATGTCTGGTGACTGGCTAGACCATTCCAGGACCTTGAAATGTTTTTTACTGAGCAACTCCTTAGTTCCCCTGACTGTGTTTTGTGGGTCATTGTCATGCTGAAAGACCCTGCTACACCCCATCTTCAATGCTGTTTCTGTGGAAGAAGGTTTTTGGCCAAAATCTTGCTGTATGTGTTTCCATCCATCCTCCTTTGATTAAGATGCAGTCATCCTGTCCCCTTTGCAGAAAAGCCCCCAAAGTATTATGTTTTCCCCACCATGCTTCATGGTTGGAATTATGTTCTTGGAGTTGTACTCATCCTTCTTGTTCCTCCAAGCATGGAGTTGATAACAAAAAGTTATATTTTGGTCTCATCTGACCACATGAGCTTCTCCCATGCCTCCACTGGATCATCCAGATAGTCATTGGCAAATTTTAAACGGGCCTGGACATGTCCTGGCATGAGCAAGGGGACCTTGCGTACCCTGAAGCATTTTAATCCATGACGGGCTAGTGTGTTACTAATGGTAATGTTTGAGACTGTGGTGCCAGCTTTCTTCAGGTCATTGACCAGGTCATCCCATATAGTTCTGGGTTGATTCCTGACCTTTCTCAGAATCATCCTTTCCCCACGAGTCGAGATCTTGCATGGAGTCCAAGACTTAGGAAGATTGACAGTCATCTTGTATTTCTTCCATTTTCTAAGAATTGTGCCAAGTTGCTTGCCTATTGTCCTGTAGCTTGTGCAGGTCTACAATTTTGTCCATGGTGTCCTTAAACAGCTCTTTGGTCTTGGCCATGGTGGAGAGGTTGAAGTGTGATTGATTGAGTCTGTGGACAGGTGTCTTTTATACAGGTAATGAGTTCAAACAGATGCAATTAATACAGGCAATGAGTGCAGAGTAGGAGTGGAGTGCTTCTTAAAGAAAAACTAACAGGTCTGTGAGAGCCTGAATTCTTGCTGGTTGGTAGGTGATCAAATATTTTTTTGATTAAATAAAATGTAATTTAATTATGTAAAAATCATACAATGTGATTTTCTGCTTTTTATTTTAAGATTCTATCTCTCACAGTTGAAGTGTACCTATGATAAAAATTGCAGACTACGCCATTCTTTGTAGGTGGAAAAACTTGCAAAATTGGCAGTGTATCAAATATTTACAGTATTTTCCCCACTTTATGTGTGCACTGGGGTGTAGAGAGTGTGCATAATGTGCATGCTGTAAAGCTGTATGTGTACAATAGACAAGCTGCAGAGAAACACTAACAAATATCTATTACATGCCTATTTTAACCAGGTGTGTCTTATGGCGTACACGCTCAATAAAGGTAATTAAAACAATCTGTACATTCATATTCAAGATTTATCATATTTAATTTAATTTGTTTAATAACAGCACTTCATCGCAATTTTCCACTTCTGGCTCTTGACACATATTGCTGCACTGTATCAGAGCTAATAAACCAGTTCATATCACAATGCAGAAACACTATTGATCTCTGTTCATCATCTGCAGCTTTTCAGTCTACCCATAAAACATTGCCATTACATGTTATTTATTGCTTGGATAAGTTCAAAATTTACTGTGATTGTTATGTAGTTACAAAAAATGCTATATGTTTATAAATCAATTTCCTATACAGTAATACCCTGACTAAAACCTGGCAGATATCACATAAACTTTGGTCTCTGCTAATGGGAGAATCATTGAGTCTTTACTCTTCCAAACTGGCCAGGAAAATGTTTCTTCAACAAGCAGATGTTTTATAGTTTAATTTAGAATTCAGCATACGTACAAGATCCAAATTTATACTCTTGGTGAACTAAATACAAGATAATCTAGTGATTCTTTCCAGGGAAATATACAGCTTAGTCCTCCTAAAAATACATAATGTCAATACGGATTACAGCCTTAACATCAACGTGCAAAAAAAAAAAGCCTGAACTATTTTCTGGTTAGTCTGCTTATAAGCGATCATTGTTATGCAGGATATGAAGTACCTGCCCCCGTGAAGAATCTCTGCTAATGCCCTCTTGGGCTCAGCATAAATTATAACATAAACATTGCAAGCAAATTTCTCTGCAACGGAGATGAGACATAAAAAAATAAAAATTAAGTTTTATTAAGCCCAGAAGCCACTATTCCATGATGTGGCCTGTTTAATATGCGAAACTGGTGAAAGGTCCTATTTCATTCATTTGTGGTTTACATTGCACAAAATTCTAAAGTAAATTTAAAGGGATCCTGTCACCTGTTTAGGCCGCTATAAGATGCGGCCACTGACTTTCTGGGCTTATCTACAGCATTCTCTAATGCTGTAGATAAGCCCCCGATCCAGCCTGAAAAGAGGTTTTATTATAGTCACCCGGGGTCGGTCTGGTCCGATAGGTGTCGCAGGTCCAGGTCCGGCGCCTCCTATCTTCATGCGATGCCGTCCTCCTGCTTGCTTTGTGTCGTGCTCCTGCGCAGGCGTACTGATCTGCCCTGTTGAGGGCAGAGCAAAGTACTGCAATGCTCAGGTGCTGGATCTCTCTGACCTTTCCCGGCGCCTGGGCACTGCAGTAATTTGCTCTGCCCTCAACAGGGCAGATCTGTACGCCTGCACAGAAGTGCGACATGAAGCAAGGAGGATGACAACATCGTATGATGAAGGGAGGCACCAGATCCGGACCTGTGACACCCATCGGACCGGACCATATTGGACCGCAACCCGAGTGATTATAATAAAATCTCTTTTTCTTATCTTTCAGGTCGGATCGGGGGCTTATCTACAGAATTACAGAATGCTGTAGATAAGCCCTGAAAGGCTGTAGCCGCATCTTATAGCGGCAAAACGAGGTGACAGGTTCACTTTAAAAAAAATGGTACTATCTATATATCTATCATCTATCTATCTATCTAGGAATTTAAAAATTGAGGCAGCACACCGTCATCATTCAAGGCTTTAGAAAGGTCCACACTTAGGATCGAAACGTTGCTGTGATGGGCTATTAAATTTAAGTACCTTAAATCCATGAATGAGAATGGTGTGCTGCCTCCATTTTTGAATTCCTGTATAAGGCTTGGTATATACCTGGGGGCTTTGCACTCTTATTGCAATATTTGTGCTGCTTTTATTTATTTTTTTGTTTTTTTGTTTTGTATCTATCTATCTATCTATCTATCTATCTATCTATCTATCTATCTATCTATCTATCTACCTATTTATCATCTATCTATCATCTATCATTATCTATTTATCTATACATCTATTATTATTGTTATCATTATTATTATTTATTATTGTAGTGCCATTTATTCCATGGCGCTTTACAAGTGAAAAGGGTATACATAATAAAAAACAAGTACAGTAATCTTAAACAATACAAGTCATGACTGGTACAGGAGGAGAGAGTACCTTCTCTGAAGGGCTCACAATCTACAAGGGATTGGTGAGGATACAATAGGAAAGGGCAGAGCTGATCCTGCAGTAGTTTGGTGGATTGGTGGTTACTGCAGGTTTTAGGCTTGTCGGAAAAGGTGAGTATTCAGGTTTCTTTTGAAGGTTTCCACGGTAGGCGAGAGTCTGATATGTTGGGGTAGAGAGTTCCAGAGTAGGAGGGATGCGCAGGAGAAAGCTTGCATGCGATTGTGGGAAGAGGAAATAAGAGGGGAGTAGAGGAGATCTTGTGAGGTTCGGAGGTTGCGTGGAGGTAAGTACCAGGAGACAAGGTCACAGATGTATGGAGGAGACATGTTGTGGATGGCTTTGTATGCCATGGTTAGGGTTTTGAACTGGAGTCTCTGGGTTATGGGGAGCCAGTGAAGGGATTGCCAGAGAGGAGAGGCTGGGGAATAGCAGGGAGACAGGTGGATTAGTCAGGCAGCAGAGTTTAGGATAGATTGGAGGGGTGTGAGAGTGTTAGAGGAGAGACCACAAAGTAGGAGATTGCAGTAGTCAAGGCGGGAGTAGAGTTTTTACAGATTTTAGGCTGAGGAATGCATGGATCTGGGAAATATTTTTGTGTTGAAGTTGGCAGGAAGTGGAAAGGGCTTGGATATGTGGTTTGAAGGAGAGATCAGAGTCAAGGATTACCCCAAGGCAGCGAGCTTGTGGGACTGGGGAGTGTTGTGAGAATGTTGGAAATGACTTCTGAGTTGGGGCTCCCTCTAGTGGTTGCTGAGGGTATTGAACCAGTATTGAATAGTAGAAGTCCATCACCTGCAAGCGATGACTGGCAATCAGGAGAGACTGACTGGGCTGATATAAGTAAGCTGCCTTCCCATGATCCTCGCCGGTGATCAATTGTTGTTTCCTGGTTCATTTGGAAGTCAGCTGGTGTCTTGTCTTCGTCTGCTACTTTCAGATAAGGTATTTTCTGCTTGTTTCTATTGTGTTTGCAATTTCCATTTTTTTGTCTGCACTTTTGTGGGAGGTTAGCCGGGTTCCCCTCCAGGGGCCTGTGCTACTCTCTGTTTTTCAGTAGCCACTGTTTATTTGTTCCATTGCTCTGTCCCTGCTATTTTAGTGGGTTAGCCGCTTTGTCACACCAGAGATCTGATTTAGCGGGTGGCGAGATCGTGTGGCCTCAGCATTTTTTGAAATCAGAAGTTTTGGAATTTTCTAGGGTTTTGCAGGGTTGCAGATAGTATTCTGTCCTGTCCTGTCCTATCTAGGCAGTATTTGGCCCTCTATTTTCTGCCTGTGTTTGTGTTTCTTCTTGTCTAACCGCCATTATATGTTTGGGGGTTACCTATTCCTTTGGGGCTCTACTCCGGGGCAGTTAGCTTTCCTGTTACTATCTTCAGGTGTAGCTAATCTCTCCCGCTGTGCCGAGGCGTCTAGGTCACCGTAGGTACGTCCCACGGCTGCTTCTAGTTGTGCGGTTAGCTTAGGGATCTGCAACCCATTAGTTCCCAACCTCCCTGGGTGTTTGGCTGCCTTTGCTGTTTTTTGCTCCTGTCCTCCTCAGCTACCAAATCATAACAGGGGAGATTGAGCAGCCATTTACTTTAATGGATTGGTCTATTGGGGGAGTCGAGTGAGATGGGGAAAGATGACGAATTCTGTTTTGTCCATGTTAAGTTTTAGAAACCTAGCGAAGGATGAAATAGCGTACAGACATTCTGGTATTTTGGTTAGTAGGGAGGTGATATCTGGTCAAGAGAGGTAGATCTGTGTGTCATCAGCATAGAGGTGATATGGCAAGCTGTGAGATTCTATGAGCTGTCCCAGGCCGAAGGTGTAAATGGAGAGGAGCAGGGGCCCCAGGACTGAACCTTGAGGGACTCCGACAGATAGGGAGCAAAGTGAGGGGGTGGTGTGTGAGTGAAAGACACTGAATGTCCAGTCTGTTAGGTATGACGTGATCCAAGATAGGGCCAAATTGGTGATGCCAAGAGATGAGAGGGTCTGTAGAAATAGAGAGTGGTCCACTGTGTCAAAGGCAGAGGACTGGTCCAGGAGGAGGACAGCATAGTGTCGCTTGGCTTTGGCAGTCAGTAGGTCATTGGTGACTTTTGTTAGGGCAGTTTCAGTGGAGTGACGTGGTCAGAAGCCAGATTGTAAGCGGTCGAAGAGGGAGCAGGAAGAGAGGTTGGAGGACAGTTCGAAATGGCCCTGTTGTTCCAGGAGTTTTGGGGCATAGGGGAGAAGTGATATGGGGTGATAGGAAGATACAGAGGATGGGTCAAGCGAGTGCTTTTTAAGGATGGGTGTTATTGAGGCATGTTTGAAGCATGAGAGGAAAACACCATTTGTTAGTGATAGGTTGAAGAGATGAGCAAGGTAGGGATGAAAACTGTGTTGAGGTTTGGGATGAAGTGGGATGGGATCGGGTCAAGTGCACAGGTGGTGAGATGTGATCTCGAGAGTGGAGCGGAAAGTTTGTCTTCTGTAATGGTTGAGAAGCTGATTTTGTAGGGGGAGGGCTGAGTAGTTAGGAGGAGGGACTCTGGGGGTTGTAGGCCAAAGCTTTGTCTGATGTTATCAATCTTCTGTTTGAAGAATGAGGCAAAGTCTTCAGCTGAAATACATGAAAAGGGAGGAGGTGCTGTGGGATTGAGAAGAGAATTGAAGGTGTTGAATAGCTGTTTAGGGTTGTGAGACTGCGAGGATATGAGAGATGAGAAGTAGGTCTGTTTTGCCGTGTTGAGTGTGGCATTGAAAGTAGCGAGGGACTGTTTGAATGCGATGAAGTCCTCGTTGGAGTGTGATCTTTTCCATCTCTGCTCAGCAACCCTGGAAGCCCGCCTCAGTTCTTTGGTCAGGCTGGTGTGCCAGGGTTGTCTGTTGATTTTGCAAGCTTTGGTATGTGTGAGAGGGGTGACCGATTCAAGAGCTGCAGCTATTGTGGTGTTATACAAGGTGGCAGCAGCATCCGCATTGTGTAGGGAACTTATGTCTATAAGAGGGAGAATGTAACGAATGGAAGCGGTGACAGAGATGGTGAAGTTCACATTCGTTTTTTATTTTTGAAGTGTAACCTCGGGACCACGGTCCAGGGGGCTCAGAATAGGGCGTAACTAGTGAGCCCTGGGTACCCGTAGTAAGGCCCCTCGAACAGGACCAGAATGGAATACCCGGAGGACACATGTGCTACCTCCAGTTAGACCTCGGACACATGGCAGCTGTCCCAGCAGGACCAAAAGGGGTAACAGATATAATAGAAGAGACCGTGGAGAGGTAGACACAGGTGAGGAAGGTCCTTGTTCCGGGTAGATGGTAGCAGGCTGACTCCAGTAACCTTGTCACAGTCCATGGATTCGGATGGCTGTTGGCGGAACTGGATGTCACTTGCACAGGTGATTGCAAAGGTTGTCAGGTATAGCAGGATACAGGATACTGATACTCTGTGGAGACAAATATTATGAGCAAGTGCACAGAGACTGCTAACACAGCGTAGACAGGTCAGAGACAGAACCGGATGTAGCAATGGTAGCTACTCATTGCTCCGGCACTCCCCCTATGGCAGAGTGGCCAGATATAGTAATCAGTGCGCTGCCATTGGTTACTTGATATTTTCAAAAAATGCACGCTGTCCCTTTAAGAGACCAGAGGAAGGCGCACTCGCGTCCTAAGCATTCTCCCTGGAGGCCTGCTGGCAGCTTGCCAGAAAGTGGGGGAGGGAGCAGGACGCTGAGAAGCAGAGAGATCATGAGACCCCAGACAGGGAGCTTTCTGCTGCACAGGGACAGCTTGAAAAGCAGGAGGTGAGTGACCAGAATGGAGTGCAGAGTCAGCACGGGGACTGGGAGTAACAGAGAAGGGATTCAGAGAGTGAGTGTAAATCGAGGTGTTTGAGATTTCTACGAGGGTGTGCAAGTTTGTGGGGTTGGAAATTGTGGACCTGGAGAGTAAAAGGAGGAGAATGTGAGTAGGTTGTGGTCAGAAAGAGGTAGAGGTGCGTTAAAGAGGTTAGATAGGGAGCAGAGGTGGGTGAAGATGAAGTCCAGTGTGTGGCCATCTTTGTGAGTGGCTGCAGAAGACCATTGAGCAAGGCCAAAGGAGGAAGTGAGAGATAGAAGTTTAGTGACAGCTGAGTGAGATGTGTCAATGAGTATGTTGAAGTCGCCCATGATGATAGTGGGGATGTCAGCAGAGAGGAAATGAAGTAGCCAAGTGGTGAAGTGGTCGAAGAAGGTGGTGGCTGGCCCTGGACAGTCAGTTGGAGGTTGATTGGGGAGTAGATGCACACAGAATGCACCTCAAAGGAAGGGAGGGTAACAGAGGGTGGAAGTGGGATGTGGGTGAAGCCGCAGTTATCTGACAGGAGAAAACCAACTCCTCCGCCATGCTTCCTGCTGGGTCGGGATGTGTGGGAAAGGTGGAATCCATCTTACGAAAGTGCAGCTGGAGAGGCAGTGTCAGAGGGGGTGCGCCAGGTTTCAGTGATAGCGAGGAAGGAAAGTTTGTTAGTAATAAAAAGATCATGGATGTAGGAAAGTTTGTTGCAGACAGAGCGAGCGTTCCATAGAGCTCCTGGTAGTGAAACTGGGGAAGGGGGGCAGGGCGAATGAGTATAATGTTAGAGAGATTATGGAAATTTGTGATAGAGTGTGGATGGGAGGTAGAAATGACTGTGTGGATGTGGTGAGGAGGACCAGGATTTGGAGAAATATCACCGGCAGTGAGGAACAGAGAAAGTGATAGCAGGTGGTAACAGGAGAAGGCATGGGAGGGCTGTTTGTGTTTGGAGACAGAGGATTGTATGTTAAGAAACAGTTCTGAGGGGGAGGTGAGATGATGGGAAAGGATGGAGGGAGAGATAATCAGCTCCTTACTTGGTGCAGGGATTAGGGGGGTTAGCAGAAAGTGAAGGATTTTAGGGGTGAGGAAACATTGTTTTCAGTGACTCCAGTTACCTTCAGTTCCCTTCTGGTTCAATTCTGGATTAATTCTTTCATTGCTCCACACACTTGTATGATACACTTATATAATGCACTGGACAGACTGACATCTTTGCAGACTTATGCTATGCAATATATGTGCTAGAAAGTGCATTTAGGTGTGAAGCAGAGAGAAGTGATCTGTGCTCATCTTGGTCAGATAATTAAGAATGATCCAGATGCATATGATCAAGGCAGAGTAAACAAGGTCATAAATAACATTGGGGGTATTGCAGGGGTTAAAAGCATACCAAGTGGTTGCAAGGAGCAGAGTTATTGGATAATCTATCTATTATTATCTTTATTATTATCTATATAGCCATCTAACTGTTTACCTACCTAATTCCAATTTCCTATCAATCTGTCTGAGAAACCAAAGGGTGATGAGAGCCAAGGCACGGTTGGATGGATAACAGGACAATAAAAGTTGGATATACATAAAATGCCTTTATTAACAAGGACATGGGCGAGTGCTGGCACAGGAGATGCACGCAAACAATAAAAATAAAAGATGTATGAAAATGTGTGGGTAACGATACATACCAAGGAGCTGCTGCGCTGTGTGTAGAGACCGCGGCACCAAACCCCGACTCGCTTTTCGGACCAGACCTTCGTCAGGGACCTGGTGTGTGTCTGTCAATCAATTAGTGTCTGTCAATCAAGGAGAGGAGGCTAACGCTCAGGCTAACACAGTGTATGAGTAATAACTAAAATAAATATGAATGACAAATAAAAGAAATGCAGGAAGTTACAAAACAGCCACATTAAAAATCATTCATAAAAAATAGATTAAAACAAATAATTTTGTTCTTAACCCTTTACTGTACCCTAACATAACTGTATGACGCAGTAAAAGTGCACATGTATGGAGGTGACTCTGTATCCCCAGCAAATGCCAACTGTATTATACAGTTGATCAGTCCCTGAAATACATACCGTATTCATATAGCTAAATAGGCAGTGCTCTAGTACAGCAGCTCCCACTGGCGCTTGCCATGCTGAGATTGCAGGGTGCCATTTGGTTACCATGGTATACACGAGTCTGCTCAAGGCTTCGATTGTTGGGCATTGGATCCTCCTAAGAATTCATAGGAAGATGTCTTTTAACTATATACTTTTAAAATAAGAAAGTAAAAAAATAAATATAATTGGTATCATCACTTTTGTAAAAGATTTGTGTCTGGTAAAATATAATATAAAATTATTTAAACCAAGCAATGGAAGTCAAAAATTTAAAAAGAAATAATCAAAAACGCCAGAATTTTCTCACGAAAAATTCATTAAAAAGTGATCAATACATCGTATGTTACCCGAAATGGTATCGGTAAACATTTGGTAAAATAAGTGGCGTCATTCAAGACTACATTTCTTCCCACAAAGTAACAAGCCCTCATACAGCTAGCTCAACAGAAAAATGCAAAAGTTATGGCTCTTGGAAAAAAAACTAAAAAAAATTATTCAGTCTCGATGGGGTTAAATCCTCCAGATACTGTATGTTTTGCCCGGTTGTTAACATTTCTAATTCTTGCCCATGAAAGTATAGCTCACATTGTTCGGGACCCTGATGCATAAATAAAACATGTCAGAAGGAAACAAACCAGGATACCGGCACTGGATAAATGTAATGGCGTAGCTGATGAGTTCTGTAAACTATTTATTATCGTAGGGACCTATATCGTACAGCACTGAACGTGACTTAGACAGGCATTTTTCTTAATATAAATAGTTTACACTTCGGCGTGCTGCGATACCCACCAAACATTCGGGCTCATTATAGACATATTTAATATGAATAAAGAAGCCTTAAGCGAACTTTCTCTCTGGGGAACCAAAACTTATGATATATAGTAGCACTGCAGCTTCTTTCTTTCTAAAAAACGAGAAAATAATATATAACCACTCATATACAGATAGAAACATATTTTTTATTGAATGAAAATATATATTCTAAAATGTAAAAATTGATAAAATCAATGGGGAGCTACACAGGAGAACATGAGAATTGCATCAGATATGAGGTCACACCATAGGGCAGGTCAAGAGCATATGATGTGGTAAATGTTACATAGAGAGTCACTTAACAAGGTTAAAAGGGGTATGACCTAGGTATTTACAGTATATATAGTGTCAAAGATATAAGACAATAAATAAAAAGCATAGCTATAATGAAAGAACTTAGGGGAATAAATCAAAATGTGAAAAAGAACCTATGGTCCTCATAGACCCTTAAAAAATAGTGATGTTCATAAAGATATATCACAAAGATAGGTGGACCTACCAAAATGAGGAGCCCTTCTCTTTTCCTTCTTCACAAAATAAATTACTCTAAAGTAACTTCTTGTTTGGAGAAGGTTGATTGACTGCAAATGGCGCCTTTATAAATCAGTGCCTCTATATCCATCTTCTGGTAAAATGCCATCACTTCCACTATTATCCGGTGTTGATATTTACTCCACTTCTTGATACTGTAGTTGGAAATCATTAGAAAAGATCGCAAAATCATAAAAAAGAAGGCCATAAGGGTATGAGCACACAACTTTTTTCAGTTGAATTCTTCTCCGAAACCCACCTGAAAAAGCGCCAACTAAAATGCTCAATAGAAGGAACATGTTCATTTCAATATTTCACTTGCAGGTCATAAGTTCAGGCTTTTGAGCATATTTTAATCACTTCTGATTTCCAAAGATACCAAGGGGTTAAAAGAAGTGAGCTGACCATTTTTCAGGCATGTTCAGTTCTGAAGACCTACTGTACATTACCATACAAGACAAGGGAATGTCTCAAAAAATGCCGATAATGAAAAAGCATTCAGTAGATGACAAAAATAGATGAGTAAGGAAAACAATTCCTTCATTTCCTGAAGCGTCCTCCTCTTGGAAAACTTGGCGGGTTCACCGACCTGAAAAAAACGTTGTGTTCACATATCCTAATGAATAGACTGTACATTTTGTTGGGAACCGAATGATTCTGACTGTTGGATAAGGGTGCCCTACTGATTCATGAGATCCTACTGCTGGCTTGGGAGCAAACCTTGGTTTGCAGATGTGGGCTTCATGATCTGTAATTTTTGCATATAGAAATAAAGAAGTAGAAATTAGAAATATTACATAGATATAATTAAAAATAGTGACATGCTTCATAAACATGTTGTATTACAGATGTATTCTCTCTACAAGCACAGCTTTTGGAAAGAATATGGTGCCAGGCTTCCAACTGTCCATAAATTCCAGGAGACTCCTTAAAAATAGGACACTTTTATGCCCTGTTCGTAAAAAAAAATGTAAGGTGTCCATGTTTTTTTTTTAAACTGAATACAGTAAAGATGTATATCTTTGTACCGTGTTAGCCAGTAGATAGAAAAATATTTAGAGTTGAGAGTCCTCAGTGGTTGATACCTTTTAATGGCTAACTGAAAAGATGGTAACAAATTGCAAGCTTTCGAGACTACTCAGGTCTCTTCATCAGGCTAGACTAATACAAAATCTGAAGAATCACAGTTCTGCTTCACGTCACTTGTCTTATCTATTGCATTGTTTCTGTGCTGTGTTGTGTATAAATATGTGATTCTTCAGATTTTGTATTAGTCTTTGCCTGATGAAGAGACCTGAGTAGTCTCGAAAGCTTGCAATTTGTTACCATCTTTTCAGTTAGCCATTAAAAGGTATCAACCACTGAGGACTCTCAAGTCTAAATATTTTTCTATCTACTGGCTAACACGGTACGAAGATACACATCTTTCCTATATTAAAATGATTTATTATAATTTTTTAATCTGTCCGTAAAAAATATTTTCTGACCGTAATCTTTTTTATATAAGCTGTCCAGAAAAATAAAAAGTCAAGTTGTCAACCCTATATGGCGCCTCCTGCTATACAATATGGCAACACACGAGTGCCAGCTAGTCTATAACATGGATCTATAGGGACTTGATGAGCAGATATAAAGGGTCTATGCACCCATCTTTCCTGCATATAGGAGCCCTTTGAGATGCAGTAGAAAGCTTGATGTTCTAGCCAGTGAAGCATGTTCTTTCCTAATCAAGAGCAGATGTAAGGCCGGGTAGCTAAGAAAATACCTGTAGCCAATTAGCATTTTCCCTTAGCTCCAAAACACACATCAGCACATGTGCAGGGTTTCCAGAAGAACAATGGAGTGTGTCATGTCTGAGGGTTCATCAATGCTGACCAAATGCACACTGTTGGCCTTATCCTCTAATGTAATGATGTGTAAAAACAATAGTTCTAATGCAGTCCATAAGTGCTGAGCTAATGTTCCATTATTTCAGGATTAATAGCGAGTTACCATACATGCTATTGTAGACTTACAGCCTCAGTTTAGACTGTTGATATGCATGCAGTCCTATTAATCATCATTTCTTCAGCGAAAGCACCTTTGACTATATCATCACGAATATACAGTATCAAATTTTTGTTTCTAGCAATAACGTTAAGATGTATACACTAAAGAGCTTGCCTATTTGAGCCCCCCTACGACTATCCAGCTTGGATTATATTACATTTTATACTGTGATGCTGTTGGCGTGTAGAAAGGGTCCTTCTTTTTTGCCTTAATCAGACATTTGTGGAGAGGGAGCCAAAGTCATATTCTTATTTACTAAATGAATATGTCAACCTTGGGTGACGAAATCCATCTTGTGGTTGTTTAATCTTTATTTTCAGTTTTGAGTTAATAATATGCTCGTGCTCCAGGGCGGCCTGTGTGGAGGGGGGTCTTCATGTGGTGCTCTGCTTAGATATTCATCTGTAATGCTTCTGAAAGGTCACTGATCTCTCACGGACCTGCCCCCTAGTTTACATAATGAATATTCTATATATAGCTAGAAAAAAAACCTCTTCTGCAGGCAAGCGCCGGCAGTGATTGCGCTGGAGCATGATTGCATATGTAATGTGCCTATAGTTAAGTTTTTTGATGCAATCCTGATATTCATTAAAAAAAAATATTTTGAAATTGGTGCCGGCCGCGCCTGCGCAGTAGCAGCTATCAGTGATCCGATAGCTGCTACTGTGCAGGCACCAGCGGCGTCTTCTTGGAGGATAAATTTTTTTTTCTCTAGCAAGGTGGTGCCACTGGCACCTGCGCAATAGCAGTTATGGGATCACCGATAGCTGCTACTGCGCAGGCATGGCCGGCGCCATTTTGAAACGGATTTTAAGAATTACATAAAAAAACTTAATTAATGCACATTACACCGCTGGCGCCTGCCTGCAGAAGTTTTTATTTTTTATTTTTTCAAGCTAAATATAGAACATTCATTATGTAAACTAGGGGGCAGGTCAGTGAGGCATCAGTGACCTGTCAGCAGTCTTCATTATGAATACCTAATCAGAGCACCACATGAAGACCCCCACAGTCCGCCCTGGAGCACGGGCATATCATTAGCACAAAACTGAAAATAAAGATTAAACAACAACCACAAGATGGATTTCATCAACTAAGGTATCATTTTAATAAGTATAACAGTGCCGACCTGACACTGGCTGTAGGTTACGGTGCACAATCCTGCTGACAGGTTCCGTTTAAGTCAAAACATAAGAAAGACCCACAAACAAGCAACAACTGATGTCAGCTGCAGTAAAGCCCTTGCAAAGCATCACAAAGGAGGAAACCCAGTGTTTGGTGACGTCCTTGGCTTCTAGACTTCAGACAGTCATTATATTTATAGCAAAATTAATTTGTCCAATTATTTTTGAGCCCCTGACATGAAGAGGCTTTGTAGAAAAATGGTTGCAATTCCTAAACATTTCACAGGATATTTCTAATTAACTCCTTTTATTTAAAAGTCTACTTTGCAATTGCATCTCAGTTGTTTCATTTTAAATAAAAAATTGTAGCTTGCAGGGCCCAAATCACAAAGATTCGGTCTCTGACGAAATATTTCTGGACCTAACTGTATCTGAGATGTTTAGCATTTCTCAAGTATATATAGTAGATACCCCCACCACCCATTGGATGAGCATGTACTTGTAAGGGACCATTTGTGGCGAGGTTTCCTTCGCGGTCCCAAAGCATCCAGTTACGGTACCCTTGAGTATGTGTGTGTTATCTAGGGTTTGCTGCTTACTTCTTTTCAGGCCACAAGAGATTTGATGGTATTAGGACCTTGAAAATACGTGACTAATCAGGAAACCTAGAATCCGTTGTAAAAAGATAAAATCTTTATTGGAATTCCTTAAATAAAACTGTAACAAATGTTAGCAGGCACATTACTTTCTGTACATTTCTTCTGTATCATGCAGAAGCTATTTTTCTATGCCTAACACTTATGGCATTATTGATGTTAATGGGATATTCGTCGGTGACAAACTACTTCACAAGCTTCCTAGCTCTGTTCTTACTTTCTTTATCCTCTACTGCAATAGATATCATGTGTTCCCTCTTGGTTAGAATAGGAGTTCTCTAAATCTTTAGAACTAGTTAACATGATGCCTTCCTGTAGCTCAATCCTGACGTTTTATTCATGTTTTACTATTGTATGTACTGTGATGCAAATGTATTGTGCACAGGCTTAGGGATAGATTAGGAAGTAGTATCGGACTATAGGCGGACTAGAATAGAGGAGGGCACATTAGAGATAGAGCATAGGATAGATGTAAGAGTTGTAAGATATTGGCAGCATAAGAGTTATGTAGATGGAAGGGGCACAAAACAGAGCAGCACAGAGCAGGGAGGTATAGGACAGATACTTTCTGGTTCTGTCAGACACCCGGGCAGTTTGCCCAAAGGCAGGACGCATACAGTGAGACAGTTACAGGCTGTGGGGGATAAGTCTGAAGATGGCAGTAAGGGGCCAACCCCCCTCTGATGAACAGTGTATACGGGCACCAGCTCAACAGGATCATCCCCAGGAATGATTCGGGGTCTAAGACCAGGGCGGGAGCAGCTGAAATGGCATTCCTGGCAGCTTTCCCTATTGGAACTGGACAAAGAGCTGACAGAGAGCTGGTGACACTGAAGGTACAAAGGGGAAATGGACTGTCCAAAGGGACTTCCAGTATGGCAGAGGAAGGGAAATTACAGGAAATGTTGCCCTGTGTGAACTGTGCTGCTGATGTGATGGATGCCTTACTGTTTAGTAAAGTTCAACTGTTGGAAAAGAACTGTGACTCTGTGGTATTTCCTGGAACCTGGAAGCCAGAAGCTGGAGTAATAGGGATAACCAACTGTATAGCAGTACCAGGACTGTATTTGTCTTTTCATGTACAAGGTGTCGGGGTGCTCACTGTTGCTAAGTGAACTCACCTACGACTACCACCCCGTGCCACCTTGTTACAATACTATGGCTGGTTTTCACTTATGGTGAAAGAAACCTTCTTACTACTCCTTAAATCTTTGCACTCCGACCATGTAGGAAATCAATTGCTGTAGAACTTGTTCTAGAACTAGCTATCCGTAAATCTTCTGTCACTAAACACACTCTCTCACTTGTGGCTTCCTCCTCCTGTGTTTCGTCACCATCATCATCAGAGATCTGCAGCAGTGATCTGCTCACCATTTGCACTACCCCACCACGTACTCATCCTCAAACAGAACAAGTGGTTGGGCATCAGTGCACTCACTCTCTTCCACTTGTGGAGCAGGGGGCCAGGTGGATGGCCCACGGAACCACAGCCAGTAGAGTCAGCAAAAAGCAGAAGTGACTGCTGCATGACTTGGGGCTCAAACTGCATGCCTCATTTGTAAGAAGGTGAAGTGGAAGACAGAAACCCATAGGCCGCATGTGCAAAATCTGCACTTTCAGTAGGGGAAAAGGTAGAAGACAAAGCAATAGTAACTGAAGGTACTCTCAGCCATCCAATCTATAACCACCTATACTAGTTCTGGCCTCACCATTTATCCAGCGGTATTGGGCCTACGAAATTACACTGAATGTTCCTCTGCCTGCGTACACCAGAGGAAGGTGTTTCATTTGGGCGTGTTGCAGGCACAAATTGACCATATCCAGTCTCTCCATGCAGCAGCTACACCACCACCATCAGCAACATGGGCACGTCCTCTAATTGATGCTTTCTCTTCTCATTCTTTGCACCTCAAAAAAGTGCAGAGTGTTACATGGCCTGTATACAGAAAGAGAGTGGCTAGTAGATTATTACATTGCCTGTATGCAGAGTACACCCACAGAGTCTGTTTTCAGAGTACCCTCTAAAAAATAAATTGAACAAAAAACACAGAGTGACTTCACACTTATAGATTTGGACAGCACAGCCCCTTTATAGGGAATCTGTCACCCCATTTTTCCACCATCAGCTGCAGCCACCGCCATCAGGGGCTTATCTACAGCAT
>VIAB01003357.1:45115-64878 GCA_009801035.1 Oophaga pumilio
TTTGTGTCATTCTCAAAACTTTTGTCCATGACTGTACATCAATTTCTGTTGCGGTGTGCGCCACCAATCAGAAGATCTGAACGGGGTCTGAATACTTGCCGTACAGGTCAGACTCTAAAACTTCTGGGAGTATCTAGCAGCGAGTCCCGCTGGTACAGTATTCCTTCCGGATTTATTGTATTGACGTAAGCTCGGCTGCACATAAGCAATCATCGCAGCAAGGGTACACTGCGCATGTCAAAGTAAGATTCATATCTGCACAAGTCAAGACCATGTAAAGTGTATTGTATTGACGTGACCACGGCTGCGCATGCGCGATCATCACCACACAGGCATACTGCGCCTGTTAGAATGGAGAACGCATCTGTGCAAAGCCGCAACACTATTGGACATAAAGAATCATCTCACCTGCAATGCATATCACCAGCATTTTGTGTATGGCATTCCCTTATATATAGAAAGGGTATTATTCTTATGACCCCTAAGATAATCACTATATAAACAGAACTCTAATAATAAAATGTACTCTGAAACTGGCAAAATAATTCCTTAAATAACATGTCCCTTATTTAGGGGGAGCCAATCACATACTCCATAATGTGTAATAGAGAGGTAGTATATTAATTATATTTAATGATCACTGCTCTCCTTAAGGTGATGGCTATGCCCTCCATCATTTATATGTACTCCAGAATCTATATACTGTATTTCACACACTCAGTAAGATAAAGGCCCAGCAAACCTTAATCAAACCAAAATATCCCAATAGTTCCTTATTTATTATGGCAGGAACCCAATAAAACTATCTCATTATTATTAATTAATATTAAGATTTATTCACAACTTTCTTACTTGAGAGGGGAATGGGGTTGTTAGGTGGCCAAACGCAGGTGCTCAACAAAAAGTAGAGAAAATAACAAGTCCAAGATTACCTAAACTTAGTCGTCAAGAAAGGCAGAGAAGGAAAAACCCTCACTGAGTCCAAAGGGACTCCGAGACCTCAGTCTAAATATCCATCTGCATTCTTCCTGTAATAATAACTGGTCAAGGTTACCTTTACGAGGCCCCAGTACCATATGTCTAATTCCCCATACTTGGATATCAAGGGGGTTACATGGATGTAAGTTCCTCATGTGTACTGCTATAGGGATGTCAATGCCTATAATGATGGAACTGATATGTTTAGATAGCCACCTCCTCAATTCCTGTATCGTTTTCCCTACATACAATTTAGGGCACGGACATCTTATCACGTAAACCACACCATGGGACTTGCAGTTGATGTTATCCATTATAAAATACTCTCTGTTATCCCCAGGATTTACAAAATTACTTAAGAACATACAAGAACCACAAAGATGTGATCCCTTATTCATTATTATTCTTCCCTTTTTAGATAAATCTGCTTCTGTCGAGAGATGGCTATGTGTCAAATGGCCCCTCAGGTTTTTGCCCCTATGGTAAGTTACAGATGAGAATCCCTTTAGTTACAGATGAGGGATCAGCCATTAATATCGGCCAGTACTTCCGTAGAATATTATACGCACTTGTCACTTTTACATCGTATGTCCCAATAAATCTTTTAATACGGGCTTCCACCCTTCTGGGAGCCACATCCAACCTTCTCTCTCTCTATCGCTTTAGCCCTATTAAATGCCCTATGAAGTACCTTCCTGGGGTAACCTTTTGACGAAAGTCTCTAAAATAAGTTCTAACTCTCTCTACAAAATAAGACATCATTAGAGCAGTTATGCCTGACTAACCCTACGCTGACTTTGGACAGCAATTTGTGTGTCCAGGAGGTAAATAGTGCTCCATCCTTCTAGAGTCTCGCCGTATGGCTAAGCCACATATGGGGGATTTATAGATTCAGCAGAAATCGTGGGACAGATTTTGGTGCCATTTTTACCCATTTCCCTGTATGAAAATGTAAAATCTGAGGCTAAAACTAAATTTTGGTGGTACAAATGTAATTAATTTTTCTTCACTGTCCAATGGTATAAAGTTCTGTGACCCACCAGTGGAATCAATATGATCACTGCACCCCTAGATGAATTCATTGAGTGGTTTAGTTTATAAAATGGGGTCAATTATCAGGGGTCCTGCTGTTCTGACTCCTCAGGGGCTCTTCCAGTGGGTCATGGCACCCGCAAACAATAACAAAAATTGCACTATAATATGGCACTCCTTCCCTTCTGACCTTTACACTGTGCCTGAAAAGTATTTTCCAGGTACATGTAGGGTATTGTCGCACTCAGGAGAAAATTTACAACCAACTGAAGTCCATTTTTTCCTACTAGCCCTTAGAACAATTACAAACTTGGGGCTAAAACAACATTTTATCTTTAAAAATGTCATTATTCTTTCTTCACCACTCAATGATACAACATTCTTTAGTGTCAATATGATCACTGCATCCCAAGATGTATTCATTGTGGGGTGTAGTTTGTAAAAATAGATCACTTTGCGGGGATTTCTGCTGTTCTGTCAGCTCAGGGGCTCTGCCAATGTTACATGGCACCCTCAAACTACTCTAACAAAATCTGAACTCCAATATTGCGCTTCTGAGCTTTGCACTGTGTCTCAAAAGTAGTTTTCAACCATATGTGGGGTATCGATGTACTCAGGAGAAATTGCACAACAAATTTGAGGGTCCATTTTCATCTGCTATACTTATGAAAATGAGAATATTTGGGGCTAAAACAACATTTTTGTGGAAAAATATTTTTTCAATTGTCACAGATCAATGTTGTAAAGTTCTGTGATGCACCTGTATGTTCAATGTGCTCACCACACATCTAGATACATTCCTTGAGTGGTCTAGTTTCCAAAATGTGGTATCTTGTGGTTGTCTTCTACTGTTTAGGCACATCAGGGGCTCTCCAAATGTGACATGGCGTTCGCTAATTATTCCAGACAATTATGAGCTCTAAAAGTCAAATAGCGCTCTTTCCCTTCCGTTTCCCTGCCGTGCGCCCAAACAGTAGTTTTTCCCCACATATAGGGTATTAGTGTACTCAGATGAAATTGCACAACAAATTGTATGTTACCCTTATGAAAATAAAAAAATGGTGTTAAAAGAACATTTTTGTGGAAAAATGTGATTTTTTATTTTCACAGCTCAACGTTATTAAGTTCTGTGAAGCATCTGGGGGTTCAAGGTACTCACCACACATCTAGATTCATTCCTTGAGGAGTCTAGTTTCCAAAATGGGATCTTTTGTGGGGGTTTTCAATGTTTAGGCACACCAAGGGCTGTCCAAACACAAGATGGCACTGGCTAACGATCCCAGCAAATTTTGCATTCAAAAAGTCAAATAGTGCTCCTTCCCTTTTCCACTGTTTAGGCACATCATGGGCTCTCCAAATGCGACATAGTATCCTCTAAGGATTCCAGACAATTTTGCGCTCCATAACTCAAACAGCTTTCTTTCCCTTGCGAGCTCTTACGTGCGCCCAAACAGTAATTTTCCACCACATATCTGCTATCGGCGTACTCAGGAGAAATTGAACAACAAATTGTATGGTGCATTTTCTCCTGACACCCTTGTGAAAATTACAAATTTGAAGCTAAAAAAATATTTTTACAGCTCTATGTTATAAATTTCTGTGAAGCACCCGGGGGGGGGGAGGGGGTCAAAGTTCTCACCACACATCTAGATACATTTCTTGATGGGTCTAGTTTCCAAAATGGCATCACTTGTGGGAATTTCCACTGCTTAGGCATGTTAAGGGCTCTCCAAACTCAACATGTAGTCCAATAATGATTCCAGCAAATTTTGCATTCAAAAAGTCCTTCCCTTCAGAGCCCTGCCATGCGCCCAAACAGCAGTTTTCCTCCACATATTGGCTATCGGTGTACTCAGGTGAAATTGGACAACACATTTTGTGGTCCACTTTCTCCTGTCACCCTTGTGAAAATAAAAAAATTGAAGCTAAAAAAAGCATTTTTGTGGAAAAAATTTGTTTTTTTTTATTTTCACAGCTCAACATTATACATTTCTGTAAAGCACATGTGGGATCAAGGTGCTCATCACACATCACACCTCACCACCTTTATGAAAATAAAAAAAATGGGGTCAACAGTAAAATTTTTGTGAAAAAAGTTAAATGACCATTTTTTCATTTCACATTCCATTAATTCCTGTAAAGCACCTGAAGGGTTAATAATTTTCTTGAATGTGGTTTTGAGCACTTTTGGGTATTTTTTGTGGTCCCTAAAAAATTGTTTTCTAAGTTTTGTTGGAAAAATTTGGAATTTTAAGCCTACCTAACTTCTTAACAAAAAAAAATTATGCTTCAAAAATTGTGGTGATGTAAAGTAGACATGCGGGAAATATTATGTATTAACTATTTTGTGTGACATAACTCTCTTTAAGGGCATAAAAATTAAAAGTTTGTAAAATAGCAACATTTTCAAAATATTCGCCAATTTTCCTATTTTTTCACAAGTAAACGCAAATCATATCTAACAAATTTTACTCACATCATGAAGCACATGTCACAAAAAAACAATCAGTGAGATCCATTGAAGCGTTCCAGAGTTATTACCACGTAAAGTGGCACTAGTCAGAATTGTAAAATTTGGCCTGGTCAGGAAGGTGAAAACAGGCTTGGGAGGCAAAGGATTTAAAGAATAACCATTGTAATCATTTTTATTTTATAATCAATAGTACATATCAAAATAAGCAACTTTGTAATTTATCTTATCAGAGAAATCTGCTTCCTTTTTCCTCCAAAACTGATCCTTCATTCTCAATTCATGGGTAACATTTGTAATCAGTGAAGACAGATTTTCCCATTTTCTCACTGATATAGGAGATGGCAGTTGGTGCATATAAAATTCTATGGAGAAGGGAGGGGAAAGAGTAGGGAGGAGCTGGAGGCAGAAACGGACGTTCTACTGCACGTTCTTCTAAAACAACAGTTATGGTTCATCATAGAATCTGATAAGCACCAACTGCCACCTCCTATCTCAGTAATGAGAAAAACTTTAATGGGAGAATTAATGTGAGAATTTTGAGAATGAATGAAGGAGAAAGAAGCAGATTACTCTAATGAGGTTGACTAGTTTCTTATTTTCACTTGTACATAAAGGAAATGGGCTTTACACATTAAATATTATTCCAACTTTGGCAGATTCTTTACTGTCAATAAATACCATAAAATAAGATCTAAAATGAAATCTTCAGAGTAACTGGACATACAGTATCTTCTGTGTGTAATATTAGCCAAACCTGAGGACAATTGCAATCAACGCTAACTGAAAACAGAGAAGAGCATATAAGAAATTAGACCCCAATAATTGGAGAGAGGCTTCATCTGCCTTCAGAGCAAAACTAATGGAATCATTTTCATTCTCATAATACATAACGCCGCTTTTTACTGAACTCATCTGCTTTTCATATTTCTAATTTTCTTAATCTACCAATGTGCAAGTATACATGGAGCCCAGAGATACAGCTCTTTCCTGCACATAATAGGAAACAGATTACATTATGTAGATTTATGTGACTTACTAAAGATGTTACTATATTCATACTGTACGCAAGTTATGTGATACTGCAATAAATCTTCATCCATATTTGAAAATATTCTTTGATGATTTTATATACATACCATATGTACCGTTCTATCAATCAAGACATGATAATGTCAGTACAGGTGACCAGCTTCAGCTGATGCCAGAAAAGCAAATCTAATCAGGAATGGTCACGCCATTAATGGTGAAATAAGAAGAATGGCGTGAGTCTGGAGAATGGGATTGGAGAGGTGAACAGATATATTAGACACAATTCAAGAGGACCCAAGATTGACATTACTATTGGAAGTATCACATGATTCTTCAGCAGCTGCAATGTATATTACATAGTTCTGTGTCCCAGCTGCTACTAATACATACCTCAGATGCCACAGACATTAAAAAAAAAAGGAAGAGGTTGTTTCATATCAGTCCATCAGTGATGGATAACATTCCGCCTTCCCTCAGGACACTCTCATACAGTGCAATTAAAGAGAACCTATTACCTATCATGTTGAAACTGAAACTGGCATCTGATTTTCAGACAAGATGTTATAGAGCAGGAGAAGCTTATTGGACTGACATGAAATATGTTTTTAATGGAAAAGTTTCAGAAAAACTATTTTTTTATTCAATAAAATGCATATGAGCAGTGGTGTAACTAGAGTCCAATGTGCCCCGATGTAAAATTTGGACCTGGGCCTCCACCTGTATGGTCGTCAGATGTATGGGCCCTTGTAGTGTTCCAGATCCAGTGAAGACATACTTATTTGCCCTCTCATGTAACAATGTCCCCATCCTGTAATAATGTCCCTAATCCTGGGCCACTTCCAGGTATAATGTTCTCCATACTGGGCATTTTCCTGGTATAATGTTCCCCATCTTGGACTCCTTCAAGTAATATTGTTCCCCATCCTGGAATAATGTCTCCATCCTGGGCCCCTTCTTATTATAACTTCTCCCTTTCCTGGTATAACGTCCTCCATCCTCGGCCCCTTACTGGAATAATGTCCTCCATCCTGGATGCATTCCTGGCATAATGTCTTCCTTTCCTGGTATGTTGCCCTCCATCTTTTGCCCCTTCCTGGTATAATGTCCCCATTCTGGGCCCCTTCCAGTATTATATCTTCACCATCATTAAATAATGTTCCCCATCCTAGGCCTCTCGCAGTAATATAAGTTTCCCATGCTTTCATGCTTGTATAATGTCCCCCATACTGGTCCCCTTACAGTAATATATGTGCCCTAGCCTTATCTTCTTTCACTAATAATGCTCCTGTTCAGTAGCACTCTCCAACAAATGTGAAAAATTAAATAATTCTACTCACCTTCCCCCCACTACCACGATGTATGGTGACCTCTTCTATAGCTGGTGCCGAAGCCTGCAGCTGACTTTAGCGTGCAAGTGATGGGCAGCGCATGATGTCACTGCTATGCGTTTCCAGTGACTTGCATGCTGATTCCAGCTGCCGGCCTCTAATTAGCCGACAGCGTGTATTGCAGTGCAGGGACGTGGCGGGTCTCTGCACCACTTTACATTTCAGTTGAATGTGTGTCCTCGGATGGACATCCAGCTGAAATAGCAGCTAGCATCAGCGGGCACCCTGTACAGGCCTGGTCATGATCACACTCTGTGATCGTTACAACCCTGCCACCAAGCGTCACCTTCTCCTGATTGAGTGACAGCCTCTATTCTGCGTAACTTCAAGCAAAGGAGCTGGCAGTCAAGCAGGAATATGCAGCACTGGGTGGGGAACATTCTTGGGAAAAGCTTCCACAGGCCAGAAGCATTTAAGCCCCATTTGCATATCGATTCAAACGCAGATAATGGAGCAACAGATTGTCTAGCTCAGTGTTCCCCAACTCCAATCCTCAAGGCCCACCAACAGGTCATGTTTTCAGGATTTCCTTTGTATTGCACAGGTGATGCAATTATCACCTGGGCAATACTAAGGAAATCCTGAAAACATGACCTGTTGGTGGGCCTTAAGGATTGGAGTTGGGGAACCCTGGTCTAGCTAAAGGTATTGCTGGACTTATCTTTGAAAGAGCTACATAAACATATAAATAAAAACGCAAGAAAAAAAGGAGCAAAATTTATCCCATAAAAATGTATAAAGTTTATTACAAAAAATAATAATACACTGAAAATTTGATAACAAAATTCACATAATGCAACAAAGTGGATAGATGATTTACACAGATGTAAAACACATTGGCATGAGTAGTTTGTAATGGAAAGCGGGATGGCAAAAAATAGCAGCAAGTATTTATAAAGTGCTAGTGCTCATACAGTAATTGTTCCCAGGTTACAAAAAGTATTAATCCATAAATACATTTTTTTACATGATATGCATGTCAAACAGATATATTCACCAACTGAAAAAATAAGGTGTGTACCGCTTTAAGGGAAACAAAAAGCTGCAAAAATAAAGTTAAATTCTGCTCTTACCCATTACTTACTGTGGGCACACTGGTAATGAGGAAAAGAAAGAAAGAAAACAGAGAGAAAAGAAAACAGAGAGAGAAAGAAAGGAGAGAGAGAAAGAAAGAATGAAAGAAAGAACAGACAGCAAAAGAAAGAGGGGAAAGAAAGAAAGAACAGAGAGAGAAAGAAAGAAACAAAGAAAGAGAGAGGGGAAAGAAAGAAAGAAAGAAAGAAAGAAAGAAAGAAAGAAAGAAAGAAAGAAAGAAAGAACAGAGAGAGAGAGAGAGAAAGAGGGGAAAGAAAGAAAGAACAGAGAGAAAAAAAGAAACAGAGAAAGAAAGAGGGGACAGAAAAAAAGAACAGAGAAAGAAAAAAAGAAAGAGGGGAGAGAAAGAAAGAACAGAGAGAAAAAGAGGAGAAAGAAAGAACAGAGAGAGAGAGAAAAAAAGAGGGGAAAGAAAGAACTGAGAGAGAGAAAGAAAGAAAGAAAAAGAAAGAAAGGAGGAAAAGAAAGAAAGAACAGAGAGAGAGAAATAAAGAGGGGAAAGAAAGAGCAGAAAGAAAGAACAGAGAAAGAAAGAAACAGAGAAAGAAAGAGGGGACAGAAAAAAAGAACAGAGAGAGAGAAAGAGGGGAAAGAAAGAAAGAACAGAGAGAAAGAAACAGAGAGAGAAAGAAAGAGGGGACAGAAAAAACTGAGAGAAAAGAAAACAGAGAGAAAGAAAGGTGAGAGAGAAAGAAAGAAAGAAAGAACAGACAGCGAAAGAAAGAGGGGAAAGAAAGAAAGAACAGAGAGAGAAAGAAAGAAGCAAAGAAAAAAAGAGGGGAAAGAAAGAACAGAGAGAGAAAGAGGGGAAAGAAAGAAAGAACAGAAAGAAAGAAAGAAACAGAGAGAGAAAGAAAGAGGGGACAGAAAAAAGAACAGAGAGAGAAAAAAGAAAGAGGGGAAAGAAAGAAAGAAAGAAAGAACAGAGAGGGAGAGAGAAAAAGAGGGGAAAGAAAGAACAGAGAGAGAGAAAGAAAGAGGGGAAAGAAAGAACAGAGAGAGAGAAAGAAAGAAAGAAAGAAAGAAAGAGAGAAAGAAAGAAAGAAAGAGAGAAAGAAAGAAAGAAAGAAAGAAAGAAAGAAAGAAAGAACAGAGAGAGAGAAAGAAAGAGGGGAAAGAAAGAAAAAACAGAGAGGGAGAGAGAAAAAAGAGGGGAAAGAAAGAACAGAGAGAAAGAAAGAAAGAGGGGAAAGAAAGAAAGAAAGAACAGAGAGATAGAAAGAAAGAAACAGAGAGAGAGAAAGAAAGAAAGAAAGCAGAGAAAGAAAGAAATAAAGAAAGAAAGAAAGAAAGAAAGAGGGGACAGAAAAAAAAACAGAGAGATAGAGAAAAAAAGAAAGAGGGGAAAGAAAGAACAGAGAGGGAGAGAAAAAGAAAGAGGGGAAAGAACAGAGAGAGAAAGAAAGATAGGAAAGAAAGAACAGAGAGAGGAAGAGAAAGAAAAAACACAGAGAGAAAGAAAAAGAAAGAGAACAGAGAGAGAGAGAAAAAAAGAACAGAGAGAGAAAGAAATATCAGAGAGAAAGAAAGAAAGAAACAAAGAAAGAGGGGAAAGAGAACAGAAAGAGAGAGATAGAAAGAAAGAACAGAGAGAAAAAGGAAGAACAGAGAGAGAAAGAAAGATTAGCGAGAGAGAAAGAAAGATTAGAGAGAAAGAAAGATTAGAGAGAGAAAGAAAGAGGGGAAAGAAAGAACAGCGAGAGAGATAAAGAAAGAAAGAAAGAGGGGAGAGAAAAAGAGAAACAACAGAGAGAGAAAGAAAGAGTGGACAGAAAAAAAGAACAGAGAGATAGCGAAAAAAAGAAAGAGTTGAAAGAACAGAGAGGGAGAGAGAAAGAGGGGAAAGAAATAAAGAAAGAACAGAAAGAAAGAAAGAACAGAGAGAGAAAGAACAGAGAGAGAAAGAAAGTGTAGACAGAAAAAAATAAAAAAGAGAGAGAAAAAAAAGAAAGAGAGGAGAGAAAAAACAGAGAGTGAGAGAGAGAGAAAGAGGGAAAAGAAATAAAGAACAGAGAGAGAAAGAAAGATGGGAAAGAAAGAACAGAGAGAGAAGGAAAGAAGGGAAAGAAAGAACAGAGAGAGAAAGAAAGAGGGGAAAGAAAGAAAGAACAGAGAGAGAGAAAGAAAGATGAGAAAGAAAGAACACACAGAGAGAGAAAGAAATAAAGAACAGAGAGAGAGAGAAAGCAAGAAAGAACAGAGAGAAAGGAAGAAAGAGGGGAAAGAAAGAGAACAGAGAGAGAAAGATTAGAGAGAGAAAGAAAGAATAGAGAGAAAGAAAGAGGGGAAATAAATAAATAAATAAAAGAGCAAAAAAAAGAACAGAGAGAGAGAAAGGAAGAGGGGAAAGAAAGAAAGAACAGAGAGAAAGAAAGAAAGAGGAGAGAGAAAGAAAAAGAGGAAAGAAAGAACAGAGAGAAAGAAAAAAAGAAAGATTAGAGAGAGAAAGAAAGAAAGATTATATAAAGATACTATAGCAGCCTGGCTCCCATTGTAATGCCCACCTGAGCCTTCCGGTGCAGGACATATCATGATCCGCTCACATGGCCGACATCCCCGATTCCAAGGCGATCCCGCTGTCCGCACTGTCGGAGGAGGACACGGTGATGGATTTGAAGCATTCCCTGAAGTGCCTCCATGGTTCCGTCACAATCTCCTCCTGAAATTACCTAATTTCCGGTCAGCTTCCAGCACATCACTTCTGGTGGAACGTCATGTGCTAATTTTAAAGTGCTCCTCAGGGCTCCGCCGTGTACTCCTGTGTCCGTGGTAAACGTAAGCTCCCGGCCGGGGCAATGGGGCAGACTCTCAAAATCGGGACTGTCCCGCTGGATCCGGGATAGTTGGGAGGTATGAATGCTCCCCACCATACACCTTGTACACGCATGGCTTCGCACACCTCATACACACATGGTTCCGCTTTGTATGCCTCGTACACACACGGCTCCGCTCCGTACACCTCGTGCACACGGCTCCACTCAGTACACACATGGCTCCACTCCATAAACCTTGTACACATGTGGCTTTGCTCCATACACCTCGTGCACACGTGGTTCCTCTCCATACACACGCAGCTCACTTCGTACACCTCGTACACAATGGCTCTGCTCTGCTCCGTACACACACGGCTCCGCTCTGTACACCTCATACCCACACAGCTCCACTCCGTACACCCCGTGCACACACGGCTTCGCTCCGTACACCTCCATAAACCTCGTACACACATGGCTCGTACACACACAGCTCCGCTCCATACAACTCGTACACACACGACTCCACTCCGTACACCTCATGCACACATGGCTCTGCTCCCTACACCTTGTGCACACGGCTCTGCTCTGTCCACCTCATACACACGCGGTTACGCTCCATACACACGCAGCTCCACTCCGTACACCCCGTACACACACTGCTCTTATCTGCTCCGTACACACACGGCTCTGCTCCGTACACCTCATACACACACGGCTCCTCTCCGCACACCTAGTACACACACGTTTCCACTCCGTACATGCGCAGCTCCACTCCGTACACCTCGTACACGCACGGCTCTGTGACCCCACACATAAACTACCCCTCATCCAGCACCATGACAACCAGCACAGCAGCGTCTTGCACAGATCGAGGCCCCTGATCATGTGACCCCTGACTCCACCCCTCCTGTGACCTCATCACAGGTCCTATGCGCACAGAAGAGAACAGCTTTGCAACGTCATTGCTGGCTGTGAGGGGCTGCTCTCTGGGAGAGCGAGGATGGGGTGCATGGGGGCATGGCAGCTTATCTCAGTGCAGTGCAGGAAAAATAGAGTCCCAGCAGCGGATGGGAGGGTCAAAGTCGGGACTGTCCTGCTAGATCTGGGACGGTTGGGAGGTATGCATACATGTGTGTTTTACTCACCTGTCCCAGCTCCAGCGCTGGCTCTTGCTCCCTTCTCCTATGGCTTGTGATTCGCCAGAAGCATGTATTACAGTGCAGGGATCAGGAGGGTCTCTGCGTTGCAATATATTTCAGCTGAATGTGCATACTCAGAGCCTGGCCAAAAAATGCATCAAAAACTGGGAAAAAAAGCACATGACTTGCAGCAATGTGCATGCGTAAAATGCGCAAAGAATTAACATTATATATTTTTTTAACAAGTGTAAAAATAAGTGTAGAAAAATGTGATAAATGCACTACAGATGTATGTTCTCTTTGAAATTAATGGGCTTGTTGAAAATAAATTTGAGGAGTTTTTCATGTGTATTTTGGAGCAGAATTCACACAAAAAAAACAAGTAAAATCTCTGTTATTATGTCCTAACTCATAATGCAGTATCGTGGGAGTTAAAAGATTTGCCATTAATGTCATAAAGCTAGGATATACCATTCTGCAATTGTTGTTTGGGGTTTTAGTTTTATGGCATTTATTGTGCTGTAAAAAAGTCCTTGTCAGTACAATTACAGCGCTAACAAGCCTGTTCTGATGTTTTGATCACTTCTTATTGCATTTTTACAGAGTTGCAGAGACTGAAAAACCACAATTCCAGCAATCTGATTTTTTTCTTTACAACATTTAAAAATCAGGTTACCGTAATTGATTTTATGTTTTGATTGATCGGAATTTGATACACTGCCAATTTTGCAAGTTTTCGCACCTACAAAGAATGGAGAGGTCTGTAATTTATATCGTAGGTACACTTCAACTGTGAGAGACAAAATCTTAAAAAAAGATCCAGAAAATCACAGTGTATGATTTTTAAATAATTCATTTGCATTTTATTACATGAAATACGTATTTGATACAATAGAAAAACAAAACCTAATATTTAGTACAGAAACCTTTGTTTGCAATTACAGAGGTCAGACGTTTCCTGTAGTTCTTGACCAAGTTTACACACATTGCAGTAGGGATTTTGACCCACTGCTCTATACAGATCTCCTCCAGATCTTTCAAGTTTTGGGGACTATCGCCGGGTAACATTGAGTTTCAACTCCCTCCAAAGATTTTCTTTTGGTTTCAGGTCTGGAGACTGGCTAAGTCACTCCAGGACCTTGAAATGCTTCTTAAGGAGCAACTCCTTAGTTACCCTGGCTGCTTGTTTTGGGTCATTGTCATAGTGGTAGACCATGCCCTGACCTATCTTCAGTGCTCTTACTGAGGAGAGGAGGTTGTTGGCCAAAATCTCGCAATACATGACCCCATCTATCCTCCCTTCAATACTCTGTCATCCTTTGCAGTAAAGCACTCCAAAAGTATGATGTTTCCCCCACCATGATTCATGGTTGGGATGGTGATCTTGCGATTGTACTCATTCGTCATCTTCTTCCAAACACGGCGAGTGGAGTTGATACCAAAAAATTAAATTTTGGTTTCATCTGACCTCATGACCTTGTCCCATGCCTATTCTGAAACATCCAGAGGGTCATTGGTGAACTTAAAATGGGCCTTGGCATGTGTTGGCTTGAGAAGGGGGATCTTGCATGCCCTGCAGGATTTTAATCCATGACGATGTATTGTGTTACTAATGGTAATGTTTGAGACTGTGGTCCCAGCTCTCTTCCGGTCATTGACTGGGTCCTCCTGTGTAATTCTGGGCTGATTCTTGATTTTTGGATTCATCCTTACCCCACGAAGTGAGGTTATGCAAGGAGCCCCAGACCTAGGAAGATTGACAGTCATCTTGTGTTTCTTCCATTTTCTAACAATTGTTTCAACAGTTGTTGCCTTCTCACCAAGCAGCTTGCCTATTGTCCTGTAGCCCATCCCGGCCTTGAGCAGGTCTCCAATTTGGTCCCTGATGTCCTTAGACAGCTCTTTGGTCTTGGCCATGGTGAAGAGATTGAAGTTTGACTGAGTGTGTGGACAGGTGTCTTTTATACAGGTAGCAAGTTCAAACTGGTGCAATTAATACAGGTAATGAGTGCAGAGGAGAAGGGCTTCTTAAAAAAAAACTAACAGGTCTGTGAGAACTAGAATTCTTGCTTGTGGATAGTTGATCAAATACTTATTTCATGCAATAAAATGCAGTTTAATTCTTTAAAAATCATACATTGTGATTTTCTGGTTTTTATTTTTAGATCCTGTCTCTCACAGTTGAAGTGTACCTATGATAAAAATTACAGACCTCTCCATTCTTTGTAGGTGGGAAAACTTAAAAATTGGCAGTGTATCAAACACTTTTTTCCCCCACTGTTTAACACATATTATCATTTTTTAATTTCTTTGCTTTTAATTGGGTAAAAGAGGAGTGATTAAAATTTTTATATCTTTTATAAAACTTTTTTTTTTGGTTGTTTACGGGATGAGAACCTCCGATTGTTCGATTACGTATACTATGTACTACTATATGGCAATTAAGGTATAGAGTCAAATTGCGGTTCTCATATGGAGCCCAGCCTGTAGCTGAGATTCATAGGAGGATCAAGATGGCAGTTATGAGGGCCTCCATCATTCCTCCGGCTGCCATGATAACCAATTGATTCAGTGCGACTGCGCTGTGGAGGAGCAGCGGAAGCTGGGATCTGCACATACCTACACGGATGTAATTTGGAGCAAGCACTGGT
Source organism: Oophaga pumilio (assembly GCA_009801035.1). Classification (NCBI taxonomy): domain Eukaryota; kingdom Metazoa; phylum Chordata; class Amphibia; order Anura; family Dendrobatidae; genus Oophaga; species Oophaga pumilio. The sequence continues at coordinate 59,654 of VIAB01003357.1, forward strand.
CACTGTAATTATGAGCAAATACCGGCTATGTAACACTGTCTCCTATGCTGCAGGCTCCGTTCCCGAGCCCAATTCGTACACGGAGACCCAGCATAAAACATACTATTACATTCTTTGTAAGGATAAGGAAATGGTTAATGTCCTGATGACTTATTATAGCATTTCACTGGTCAGCCATTGCCACTGTGATCAGTGAGTGCCTTATAGAAATACATGAAGCTGTCATGCCCTGGGTGGTAGACTCATGGCCAGTCCATGCATTGCGGTCTGAGATCAGATCCATTTGCGCAGATGTCTGAATGAGTCCTTGCTTTGGGGCTAAAAGAGTTTTCCACTTTCAGGAATTTGGACCCCAAATGTATTAAAGCACCTAAAATAAATAAGTACCCGCCATCCCTGGGTCCAGCGATGAATCCCTACTGCAGCACGGGTCTCGGTGTTTTGGCAGCGAGGTCATCACATCGATAATACACATCACCGCTGTAGCCAATCGCTAAGTTCAGTTGCTGCACCGAGGTAGATGGCATGAACCACCGATCTCAGTGATTGGCCATAATAGTGATGCACACTGTGGATGTGACTTCACCACTTTAGCCAAAACACCGAGACCCGTACAGCAGCAGGCAGGACCTGCCCTCTTTTTATTTTAGGTGTTTTAGAACAGTGTTCCCCAACTCCAGTCCTCAAAGCCCACCAACAGGTCATGTTTTCAGGATTTCCTTTGCATTGCACAGGTGATAGTTATTGGTGGGCCTTGAGGACTGGAGTTGGGGAACACTGTTTTAGAACATTTGGGATCCACTCTTCTGAAAGTGGAAGACTGCTTTAATGAGAAAGTCAATTGTGCACAGTGTACAAGTAACTAATAACTTAAATTACATAATGGTTATAGTAACTATATCTGAATGCACTACAAGCAAACCAGAGTATGTGCATAATCCCATGTCTACAGCTAAAAACCTAAAATCTACTGGCGTTAGAAATAGCGCCACCCTAGTGCATGGGCGTGTTTGATACTACAGCCCTATTTAATTGTATTTGTATATGAGAAAGAAGTTATTAAATCTATGCCAGGTAATGATCTTAAGACAGCCCAAATCAGTCCCCCACGCTAACTTACCTGTACACTATTGGCAACAGTTCACCATAATTCATCAACTAATCATTCTGCTCCTCTACAGTGATGTAGTCCATTTTGGCTACAGCTTTCCAAATTCTTAAAGTAAGCTAATGGTGCTTTTTACATTTTCATTTTTTCATTACCTGCTTGTACAAGTTTGAATTTGAAAGGAATCTATCACAAGGTTTTTACTGCCCCTTCCAAGAGCAGTATGATGTAGGGGCAGAGACCCTGAATCCAGTCATGTATCTGTGGCACCCCTGAGGGTCCAGTCGCCACAGAGGCACAGCACCTCATCCAGAGGTGTGGTATCCCACTCTCAGGTAAGGAGGGAGCACTACCCAGGACTCTAACATTCTCACCCAACACACACTAGTTCAGTCAGGGCACCTGGGCATACTCCGAGGAGGCCCTCATCTCAGACTGCCGTGACACTGCCACTTTAAGAAGCGGCCCGGTACCGAGTATCCCCACTGCCCTGGTGGGTGATCCATATCACTTACTGGGCTGCATGCTGTAATTTTCAGGCAGAAAGCTGACAATCAGTGATGGGGTAGGGGTTCTACACAGCTCATGAATATGGAGAAATACATGGCAGCAGGTTTACTAGTCCTGTAGTGATAATCTGCTAATAAAACCGTAATTTTATCAAAACTACAGCAAGTAGTCCAATAAGTGATACATCACTGAAATCAGGGTCTCTGTCCTTACATTATGCTGTGCTCAGATTAAGTGACAAAAGCATGGGGACAAATTCCCTTTAGTAAATAGTTTTCATGAAAAAAGTGTTACGTTTAAAAGCAAATGACCAAATTGTTTATGTTCTCTAGCAAAATGTACTGAGGTTTCATAAAAACATTTCTTGCTCTCATTCTGCGAACTTCAGAGGAGTCAGAGGTCACAGTGAGATCCCACAGTACCTTGTATGGTGGCCAAAGAAGGGAACGTTCTACACGATCAGTACAGGCCATCTTGTGCTCTGACCATCATTTCACACTGATATGTCTGGTATACGAGGAGATTTCATTCAAATTAAACCTTTGTTTGGAAGGACAGAGCTGTTCCATGGCTGGTGTCATGTTAATGTTAGGAGAAAGGTAAGAAGGTGTCCTTCCCCCTAAAGCCACCTTCCCACAATAAGTATTTACTCAGTTTTACATGTTGCAGATTTTTATAGCATTTCTACGCTTAGTAAGTAAATTTGGTTACTTGTGTTTTTTCATTTATAGTGTTTATTGCATTTTTTACTGCAGTTTTTGTCTTTTGTTATGTCATGTTTTAAATAAAGCTGCTTTGTTTTTGATGCTTCCTGGTATTTAGCTTTGACAAAACTTTATTGATATTGTCATGTGTGATTTTTAACTACTCAAGTACAAATCCATGGGAAAAATCCTCACATAGATCTCAGCGTACCCGATAGAGAAATTGATGTTGCACATTTCAAACACTCACCGAAGGTCAACTTAATCAGAAAAAAGAAGCACAGTGGGCACGAGATTTTTATAAATCCCATACCCTTCCCTGGAACTGTCAAATGCTGAGTTTTAATGCAGAGAAAATAACATCACCAAAAACCCATGGTGCTGCATAGAAATACATGCAGCCGCACACTCCAGTCCCAAGTGCCGGCGGCAGTGCCGGGTATTGAGGTGCGAGACTCGTGCGAGTTTCTCGCAAGTATGACCCCCGGCCTTATACATGGCATTCTGCCTGGGGTTGCCACCTAATTTCTCAAAAAAGTGACATTGTATATCTAAAAAAACCCCATCAGTAGCGTTTGTCATAATGAGCCATTGCTTTATATGAGTTTAACCCCTTCCTGCCCATGCAATTTTCCGTTTTTGTTTTTTTCCTCCCCTTTTCCAATAGCTATAATTGTTTTTATTTTTTTTGTCAATATGGTCATATGAGAGCGTGATATTTGCAGTACGACTTGTACATTTGAATGACACCAGTGATTGTACCACATAGTGTACTGGAAAATGGAAAAACAAATTCCAAGTGTGGTGAAATTGCAAAAAAAAAGTGCAATTCCTCAATTGTTTTTTGGGTTTTTATTTATTATGTTTAATATAAGGTAAAACTAACCTGGTACTATGATTCCCCAGGTCAGTACGAGTACGCAAATGCCAAACATGTATAGTTTATTAATTATTTATTTAAGTGGTGAAAAAATATTCAGACATTTATATGAAAAAAGGTTTTGCGTTTGTCGCCATTTTCTGAGACCCGTAACGCTCTAATTTTTTTATTATCTGGGGCTAGAAAGGGCTTATTTTTTGTGGCTTCCGCTGAAATTTTTATTGATACCATTTTGGGGTAGACACATTGTTTTAATGGCCTGTTATTGCATTTTATTGCAATGCTGCAGCGACCAAAAAGCTGTAATTCGGTTGCATTGATTTTTCTCTCATTACCCTGCTTACAGATCAGATTAATTTACTTTTTTATTGTTTTATTTTTAATGGGGCCAGAAGGGGATGATTTGAACTTTTGTTATTACAATTTTTAAATATTTTTTAAACCTTTTTTTTGCTTTTTATTTTATATAATAGTTCCCATAGGAGACTTGAAGCAGAGATCATCCAATCACCTGTACTATACATAAAAGGGCTTTAGAAGGAGGTTAACAATTACAGGAACGGGGGTCTTCTGTAGTCCCCTGGCTGTCATGACAACCCATCGGCGCTCCGCGATCATGTGAATGGCACGTCAATAGTTGGGACTTGTGACGCATCTCCTGCCAGCTCGTGTTAAATGCCACTGTCAGTCATTGAGCCATCAAATGCAAAGAATGATGCAGGCTCATTGCCTGAGTCGGCATCAAAGGCAGGGATACAATCGACGTACAGTATATAAAAGTCATCGGTCGTGGAGGAGCTAAAAGAAGAAAAATTTTGAGACTGATACAAATTTTGGGTTTCACGATTTAATGCTTCAGTGTTTTTAGATCTTGTCATCAGAAGTTTCTTTATTTCCTGAAATACAATTAGCAGCATTTCATAACGTTTTACACTTTTATTGACAAATAAGACAAGACAAATTTATACGAAGACTCAATAGTTATAGTGTTCTCCCTTATTTCTCAAGACTTCTGCAATTCACCCTGCAATTCTTATCTAATCAGTGCTTATAGTTTTTGTTTTTTTTTCTACCTGTATTGCGTAGATCTTCTCGTAGTACTAGAGGTCAGATCTCAGACCGGTATAAGGACTAAAATGCCACTGTATTAGTACTATAAACAAGTTAATAATGTTTATAATTGCAACCGTTAAGTATATGAACCTACAGAGACTTACTGTATGAACTTTTGAGCTCTCTTGTTTTCTTGATTATTTGGATGATTGGGTCACTGGACTCATAGTGACAGCACAATGATTGTAGTAGTTAGCACCGGTGACTACAGAACAAAAACTGTCTGGCGTGACCGAAGAAGTAGTCCAACCTGGTGACCACTAATGCCCTGTAGTCACACCCAGGGCCAATGTTGGGGGTTTGAGATGGGTTCCCTAATATTGTACTTTGTAGGGTGAAAAGGACGTCCCATTTCAGGACTTTGCTGAATTTATATATCTGTTGTCAAAATCTTGTAAAAAGTTATGTTTTATTTCTTTTGTGTTTCCTCAGTCTTCAATTACTGAATTGTACTAGGGGGGAATGTGGCACCCCAGGAGTCCAGTTGCCACAATGGCCTTGCCTCCCTCCAGGGGGAGTGATGTCATGCCTGGAAGCAAAGAAAGAATTCCCTTACCAGGTAGTTCCAGCATTCAACACAGTTCCTGCTTCAGGCCAGCAGGGGGAGCTCTAAACCTGACTTCAGGGGAGCTGCTTTCTCTGGTCAGGAGGAGGAAGTTAGTGAGAGTTAGAGCCTGAAAAAGATTGAGAGAGGTCATGTGGAGAGGAGCAGGGGATAGAAGCTCTATCTGAGCTCACCCCAGGCTTGAGCGCCAGTGACTGGGCACTGGAGCCTGAGGCTGTGTGGGTACTAAAGCCCCAGCAGCAGAATCCCCGGCAGATACTCGACTACACAGCAGCACATATGAGCAGGAGACGCCAGACATGAGCAACCCCTGAAACAGGCTCAAGCTGCCTGTCATGCGAGTGG
>VIAB01003357.1:68408-86094 GCA_009801035.1 Oophaga pumilio
TAAAGGAAACAACAGCCTTTGTGTCTGTCAGTTATTCCTCCAATACTCAGCCCTGCATCCCAACATCCTCCTTCCCTCACAGTCTGCCATATCTGCCCTGGGGCCCCGCTCCATCCGTGGCAAGCAATAACATCTCTGCTGCATTACCATTGGCTCCAGAGGAACTGAACTGCAGCATCGGCTATCCCTTGCTGAATACCACGGGTGGCGTCACTAAACTTTCCCTTAAAGACTACCCCCCATCACCGCCATTGCATGCCCAGGGCCACGGACCGGGTCACCACTGTTGTGACAATCCCTTTTAAGTACTGTCAGACCCGGCCCAAGTATCCTACTGTCTTAGCGGGTGTTGCATTGTTCATCCCCAGATTGGAACATTGGGAGAAGTTGCTCTTGGAGGATTTTTAGATACTATTCTTTATTCATAGCATTGATTTTAGGCACAATTGTGAGTAAGCCCAATCCCATGGATGAAAATCAACCCCAAATATAAACAGTCCTAGGATACTTTACTCTTGGCATCACACAGTACTCATGGCAGCGCTCACCTTTTTTTCTGTGGACAATCATTCTTCCAGATGTCCCAAACAGTCTGAAGAGTGTTTCATCTGAGAAAATAACTTTATCCCAGTCCTCTGCAGCCCAATCCCAGTATTTAGCCGACAATAAAGCAGCAAACTTTGTGAAAAACAAAATTTGTGTCAGTCTCAAAACTTTTGGCCACCACAACAAGTAACCATGGGGAAAGTATTGTGATCTTTGTTTCAGTATTGATATTAGCACTTCCAAATTCAAAGAAGCAAAAAACTAAAGTCAGTTCTACTGGAACCAAAATGTATTAAGGGGAAACCTAGAGAAGGCAACCAATAACTTACTAAGCAGAAAGTTCTGCATTTACTACATCATGACTTTTTGATAATTCTTATAAGGAAAGGTCTTGTTCTTACTAACCCCTTCCTCACATGTGCCGTGTATGGTGCTGCAGGAGCTGCATTCCCGCAACCATCAGGATGTTTAACCCCTCTGACGCTGCTGTCAATAGTGACAGCAACATCGAGAAGCATTACAGAGGGAGTGAACTCCCTGCCTGCTCCCATTGGCACAACAGGACGCGATCCTGTTGTGCTGATGGTCTCCATGGTGACTCTAGACTGCAAGATGGCCATGGGGTCAGACGCTGCTCTGATGCCGGGAAGTGCAGAAGCAATGCAGGGTATCAGATCAGCTATCTGTCACTATCCAGTTGATGTCCCATCCTGGGACAATATTAAAAAGTAATAAAAAAGTTATTAAAATTTGTACAAATATTTTCTAAATATCCCTGAATAAAGAACAAAAAATAAAATGATAATCCAATAAATACATTTATTTATGTAAAACCAAACAAAAACAAAAAAGTACACATATTTAATATTGCCACGTCTGGAACAACCCGACCTATAAAACTGTCCCGCTAGTTAACCCATTCAGTGACCACAGTAAAAAAAGAAGCAAAAAACTCTGTATTATCATTATACGAAACAGTGCAATAAAAAACGATGAAAAAGACAAATGTAAATAAAAATAGTACCTTTAAAAACATCATCTTGTCCCGCAAAAAGAAACATAATACAGCTCCATCAGCGGAAAAATATAAAAGTTATAGCTCCCAGAATATAGCGATGCAAAAATAATTATTTTTCTTTAAAATAGTTTTTATTGTGTAGCACCAAAACATAAAAAAAATATAAATATGGTATCACTGTAATCATACTCAAAATCTAGTTTTTGCAATAAAAAGCGTGTTTTAGTGTGACAAACATAAAAACCAGATATAAATCTGGTATCGTTGTAATCGCATTGACCCGGACACTGGGGTTTCCGTGTAAATCTCTGAAATACATGATTCAGATGGAACCCCCAGTGGAAGATTCCCTATAATGAGGCAGATGGAAGCACATTTAGGCACCATAGGACCTGAGATCTGGCGGTGTCCGTCTTTTTAGGCGTGCATGAAAGTGCGGTCGACCACAGTTTTGCGTACTTCAGAAAAGAAGGACACCTCTGAACAGAGCTCAGACGGAGTTCAGAGTAACTCTGCTGCCTCATTATAGTAAATGGATCCATCAGGGGTTTCATCTTTCACGTCACTTGGACAATTAAATGGAAACCAGTGCTCAGCACGGTGGCTCAGTGGATAGCACTACAGCTTTGCAGTGCTGGAGTCCTGGGTTCGAATCCCACCTAGGACAACATCTGCAAGGAGTTTGTATGTTCTTCCCGTGTTTGCGTGGGTTTCCTCTGGGTTCTCCGGTTTCCTCCCACACTCCAAAAACATACAGATAGGGAATCTAGATTGTGAGCCCCATTGGGGACAGCGACGATAATGTGTGCAAACTGTAAAGCGCTGCGGAATATGTTAGCTCTATATAAAGATTATTATTTTTATTAAACCCCAAAGTAAATGATCACTGTAGAACGCCGGATAAATGTGATCCTAAATGTTATGTAAAATGTTCCCAATAAAAGCTTTAACACAATCCACAAAAAAAACAAGTCCCCACTCAGGTCTGTCAGGTCTGCTGAAGGATGTTGCAGGCAGCAGGTTCACACTCAGCACATGTGACAGAGTCTGGAGATGCCGTGGATAGCGATCTGCTGCCTGCAACATCCTTCAGCATGACCGGTTTGGCAGTGGGTCAGTAATGCTGTGGGGTGGCATTTCTTTGGAGGGCCACACAGCCCTGCATGTGCTCGCCAGAGGTAGCCTGACTGCCATTAGGTACCGAGATGAGATCCTCAGACCTCTTATGAGACCATATGCTGGTGCGGTTGGCCCTGGGTTCCTCCTAATGCAGGACAATGCCTGACCTCATGTGGCTGGAGTGTGTCAGCAGTTCCTGCAAGATGAAGGCATTGAAGCTATGGACTGGCCTGCCCGTTCCCCAGACCAGAATCCGATTGAGCACATCTGGGACAGCATGTCTCGCTCCATCCACCAAAGTCACATTGCACCACAGACTGTCCAGGAGTTGGTGGATGCTTTAGTCCAGGTATGGGAGGAAATCCCTCAGGAGAACATCCGCAACCTCATCAGGAGCATGCCCAGGCATTGTAGGGAGGTCATACAGGCACGTGGAGGCCACACACAATACTGAGCATCATTTTGACTTGTTTCCACTTTCATTTTGGGGGTCTATCCAAATCCAGGCCTCCACTGGTTCAAAAATTTGATTTCCATTGATGATTTTTGTGTGATTATGTTGACAGCACATTCAACTTTATACAGAACAAAGTATTCAATGAGAATATTTTATTAATTTAGATCTAGGATGTTATTTGAGTGTTCCCTTTATTTTTTTGAGCAGTGTATATATATATATATATATATATTGAGGATTATTTGCTTTTTAAACGATGTGTACAGTTTTTTTTTACAATGCTATTTTAACATGAGTTTTTACATAGAGAGAACTGCTCTATGTTAAACCTCATGTTAAAATTCCATTGCATACGGATGCCATACGCATGTCATACAGATGTTCCATGGAAAAATCACATGGAAATCGCATTACACTCGCATGACACTCGCATAGCACTCGTCCGTTTTTTCGGTCTGGAAATTAGACCGTTTTTTTTCTTGCAAATGGGTATGAGCCCTTAGACTCATTCAAGTGAATGGCTCTGTGCACATGTCAGTGTGTTTCCATGGACCATGCGTCAGTGGGCAAAACATGATGACTTGTCCATTTTGTACTGTAAGCACAGGCCGCAAAACGTCCTACACACATGCACTCAGATGAAACACATGGATGTCAGCCGTGTGACACACACTGGCGCCAGAGTAGAAATGGTACAGTAGGCACTATTCCCCAGCGCTGGGTGCTGAAGACGGCTCTCATCATTCTCCCCTGCTCTGCCAACAATCAGCGTGAGTCTAGGAGAATGATGAGAGTTATATTCAAGTGAGAACAATGATAGCAGGCGGTGGCTGATGGGACTACTACTCACAACAGCCTACTCCTGCTGCCGCTAATAACAGTGACAGCAGGAACGGCTGATGGGAGTATTCATCACCCGCCTCCTGTGCTATAAATAAATAAAGAGCCTGGTGTGGGTTCCCCTGTATTTTCTTTAACCAGTCAGGCAAAACTCACAGCTGCAATCCTCAGCTGTCAGCTTCAGCAAGGCTGGTTATCAAGAATAGAGGGTTCCCTATGCTGTTTTTTTTAATTATTTGAAAAAATAATTAAAAAAATGGCATGGAGTCCACTCCATTTTTGACAACCAGCCTTGCTAAGCTGACAGCTGGGGACTGGTATTCTCATTCTGGTAAGGGGCCATGGCTATTGACCCCTCCAGCCTAAATATAGCAGTCTGCAGCCACTCAGAAAAGGCACATCTATTAGATGCCCCAATTCTGGCACTTTTTCTGGCTCTTCCCACTTGCCCTGAAGCGGTGGCTAGTTGGGTTCATATTTTGTGGAATTGATGTCACCTTTCTATAGTCAGGTGACATCAAGCCCACGGATTAGTAATGGAGAGGCGTCTATAAGACACTTCTCCATTACTAAGCCTATAGTTATATAGTAAATAGAGACACAGCCAGAATAAAGTCTTTTATTACAAATGAAACAAAACACAGTTTTGCATTTTTATTTAAAAGTAACAAAACACAGTTATACTTACCTAACACTTAATTCCACTGAATCCCTCGTCTCCTGTAATAAACCAAAAATAAAAAAGCAACAATATCCCTCACCTATCTGTCGTTCTGTCCCATGCCGTAATCCATCTTCAGCACCTGGCGCCAGTGGATAGAGCTTACTGTATTGCTGCTTCCCTGGTGCCCGTATTACTCACATGGACACAGGGACACTGTTATCTCCGGTACCGTTTTTTTCCGGTACCAGAAAAAAACGGACGTGTGATACCAGCCTAAGTGAAAGATCTTTCTCCTCACACACATGTAAGGAGGTGGCAGAGTCCGCCAGGTGTCTTCCCCCTGTGGACACTGTGGACATGCATCACGTGCAGCACCATGTCATTTTTCTAATGTTATGTACTGTATTGTGATGTATTTGATATGTGTAAAAGTAGGGATTGAATAAAAGATAACATAGGACAATAGGGGGATTAGAATAGAGGGGGCACATTAGAGATAGGGGATAGGATTAGTAGCTTAGGTTTAGTTAGCATAGGGATTTTCCTGTTGGGAGGAGTTACAGAGCAGTGCAGCACAGAGCAGTGAGATATAGGAGGGCACTTCCTGGTTAAGGTTCAGTGCACTCAGGATGCAGCAGAGAAGAGTGACAGTCTGCCAGCCGTGGGGATAAAGCTGCTGCGGCAGGAATGGGCTCCAGCCTGAGGAGCATGCAGGCAGTCACCAGCTAGTACAGAAACCATCCCAAAGAGTATCCGGGGTCTACAACCGGGGCAGGTGAAGTTGAGATGGCAAGCCTGGCATCTTTTCCTATTGAAGCCGGACCAGGGAATGGTAGGAAATTGATGGTCCTGGAGCATAGATGGGACAGGGATTATCCAGAAGTGGGACAGGGATTGTCCAGGAGTGGGACAAAGATTGTCCAGAAGCAAAGCAGGGATTGCCAGAAGGAGAAGAAAGAGACAGCAGGAGAAACAGGGAAAGCTGAGGAAATGCCACTCTGTGTAGACTGTGCTGCATGTATAATGGATGTCCTACTGCTCAGTATAGTTAAACCGTTGGAAAAGGACATTGTCTCTGAAGTGGTATATGGAGCTCATGGATGTGGAACTGGAGTGACAGCAGCCGAGGGGACTCTGGCAGTGAATGTGAGTGTTCTGCTGCGCACACTGCACATGCAGCAGGAAAGGCATTATATTTCAACTTTGGGGCACCAGGGTGTGGGAACAGAACAGCCCATTGCCACAACTACCACCCTGGCTGCCATACACACACATAGGGTTCGGGCAGCATATATCTGGTGTTAGGTTCCCTTTAATGATGAGTTGTATGAAACTATTTAAAGTTATTGCACATTATGGTATTACAATATTAATAACAGATTTGATCTGAGACATTATTGGTTCCAAAAGTAATTAATGTTCAAAGAGCTTTCTGAATAATGTTAATTTACAGAATGAAAATCATGAAAAATATGCTAAAATTAGAATTGTTTTTCCAAGATTCTCTGTCATCTGAAATATCCACTGGGAATCTGGATTAGGAAAGTCAATGCGGGAAATACTGGTGGGAGAGAAACAAATGCTTGTTGTATAATTAGACTAAGACATTGGAAGTTAAAGGGAAAGATAAGCTAAATTATGTAAGCTAAAATATGGAGCGGTAATATCTCATGCTTATGTGATTAGATGATCATATGTGAAATAGATTTATTGTTTTGCTTTTTTTTCATTTACACTGTCAGTTATCACTATGATTGTCCATAAATGTGTTTTAGGCTTTTTTCAAACAAGTCTCATGGCTGAAATTGAGGCTTAAGTGAAAAAGGAAACTTTATTTAAAAAATCATTTACATTAGCATGCATATATTACATATTATAGATTACAAAAATAACTAATTTATAAAGGTTCCTCAAACCACCCGCATGTCTTTAGTCAAATCTTTATGGAGATCTAAACAAGCCCCTTTTGGTGACATCCTGCTTTGTATATTATGCTAAAATCGTTTTTATCACTTGGCCTGTGAAAGGCTAATTAGTGATTGACTAGTCGTGGGGGTGTTATGTTTACTCGGTTTTCGTCCCACTATTCATATTATTGGTGTGAATAGCATGGTTTGCAAAAATGTTGTCACTGCCATCTCTTTACTTATCTCTGTTTAGCTGACAATGTGCAGTAAGCAGGCTGTAAACTCTCTGAGCTCTCTCCCAGACACTGCCAATCACAGCGTGGCAGCTGATCTACAAGTCTAGAAGTCACTGACGCTGTCGAGCTGTGATTGGCAGCATCTGGGAGGAAACGGATAAAGTGCACGTCCCCAGAAAAGATTCTGAAGAAACGTCCAGTTGTACTGCAAGCAGAGATTTCACATATTGCCCTCCAAAATCAAGAAATGTTGATATCTCTTTAATGGGGTGACACAGTGCAAAATTGAAAAGAATGTCAGAATCCGGGAGCCGATTTTTGCAATGTACAGTATATCACAAAAGTGAGCAAACCCGTCACATTTTTGTAAATATTTTATTATATCTTTTCATGGGACAACACTGAAGATAGGACACTTTGATACAATGTAAAATATTCAGCATACAACTTGTATAATTGTGTAAATTTGGTTTGTCCTTTAAATAACAACACACAGCCATTAATGTCTAAACCATTAGCAACAAAAGTGAGTACATCCTTAAGTCAAAATGGCCAAATTGTGTAGAATTAGCTATTTTCCCTCCTTGATCTCATGTGACCAATAGCATTACAAGGTCTCGGATGTGAATGGTGAGCAGGTGTGTTAAATTTGGTGTTATCGCTCTCACATTCTCTCATACTGGTCACTGGAAGTTCAGCATGCACCTCGTGGCAAATAACTCTCTGAGGACGTGAAAAAAAAAATATTGTTGTACATAAAGATGACGCAGGCTATAAGAAAATTGCCAACACTCTGAAACTGAGCTGCAGCACAGTGGGCAAGACCATACAGTGGTTTAACAAGACAGGATCCACTCAACTGGCCTCAACCAAAGAAGTTCAGTGCATGTTCTCAGTATCTTTTCAAAATAGACATGAGTGCTGCCAGCATTGCTGCAGAGGTTAAAGGGGTGGGGGGTATGCCTGTCAGTGCTCGGATGATACACTGCAAACATAAATTTATTCTGCATGGCTGTCACCCCAGAAGGAAGCCTCTTATAAAAATGATGCACAAGAAAGCCCACAAACAGTCTGATAAAGACATGCAGATTAAGGACATGAATTACTGGTACCATGTCCTGTGGTCGGATAAGACCAAGATAAACTTATTTGGTTCAGATAGTGTCAAAAGTGTGTTGTGGCAACCAAGTGAGTTGTATAAATACAAGTGTATCTTGCCTACAGTCAAGCATGATAGTTGGACTGTCATGGTAGTGGCTGCATGAGTGCTGCCGTCTGTGGGGAGCTACAGTTCATTGAGGGAACCATGAATGCCAACATGTACTGTGACATACTGAAGCAGAGCGTGATCCCCTCACTTCGGAAACTGGTCTGAAGGGCAGTATTCTAACATGATAAAGACCCCAAACACACCTCCAAGATGACCACTGCCTTGCTAAAGAATCTGAGGGTGAAAGTGCAGAACTAGCCAAACATGTTTCCAGACCTGAACCCTATTGAGTATCTGTTGGGCATCCTCAAATAGAAGGTGGAAGAGCGCAAGGTCACTAACATCCACCAGCTCCATCATGTCGTCATAGAGGAGTGGAAGAGGATTCCAGTGGCAACCTGTGAACTGCTAGAAAATGCCATGCTCAAGAGAGTTAAGGCAGTGCTTCAAAATAATGGTTGCCACACAAAATATTGACCGCCATTTTGGCCATTGTGACCTATTGGTGTACTCACTTTTGTTGACAGAAGTTTAGAAATTAATGTCTGTGCGTTGAGTTATTTAGAGGACACACCAAATTTACACTGCTATACAAGCTGTACACAGACTACTTTACGCTGTATCCAAGTGTCCTATCTTCAGTGTTGTCCCATGAAAATATATAATAAAACATTTACAAAATTGTGAGGGGTGTTCTCACTTTTGTAATATACTGTACTTAAGTAATTTTTTTTTACCAAGTGATAGGTTCTCTTTTAAATAAAAAAAATATTGAAAATGCCAAATTTCAATATCTGTGATCATATTTACTATAATCAATGTACAGTAATACTCGACAAATCATCTCCAAAAATATAGTACTTGTAGCTTCTAATATTTCTACTTTTTCAAGAATTCAATTTCAGTAATTCATTTAAACTTTCCAATGAATTATGCATGACTTCCTGTAATAGAGAGTTATGAAATCTCTTTGCTTTTACAGTAGAGACTCCCCATCTCTCCCTCCATCTGCTTTTTCGTAAACATTAAAGAATAGAACGCCACAAAATACACTTTAACAAAATAATCATTATATTTTCGGGCTTCCTTTGCGGGAACAGTATTTGTTCTTTGCTGTGATATTCTTTGGCAACCAGTGTGAGAAAGTTTCAATTTTCAAACCCGTAACCTGTCAAAGTGTTTTCATCTGGGAAGGATTCCCAGAATTAAATGTCATGTGAGCTCACAGGAGAATGACATTTAGCTGTTGTGCTCAAAATGAGTAGATTTCTAATAAATGGTTTATTTTAACTTGACAGGAGTTAACTTAAATAAACTATATTATGTAGATAAATTCTTACACGTTATCTTTTTTTTTTTAATGGATATCAAAAATCAAGCAGCTGTACAGTAGGGATCTCAGGGGTGAGTCTTGTCTCATCAAAGCAACACATATTTCAATTAAAGGTTTGGTCCAAAAACAAATTAGAATTTTTTTCTAAATGTCTATTTAATTTAATAATGAGAATCCCCAGTTCATAGTGAGATACTCAAACAGGAGATCATTAGAGGGCCGGGGTTGTGGTCTCTGTTCCAGCTGCTTTCCCCACTGCGAAAAAAAGTGTCGTCAGGGACGTCTGCTTTAGGGACTTGACTATTCCTTGCATTTATTCTGATGAGTGTTCACTATGCACTCCCTTGCCATAGCGTTACATTCTATCGAATGCGCAGCGACTCTGTGGACAAAAAGTTATGTTAATGTGAACCTTCCTCTATTGTGAAAATACTGGACAAATACACCTTTTTCAGTTTTAATCTGGTAGCCAAAACTGGCATTATGAGCAACCAAACAAAATGTTCTTATGCCAAAATGAGATATCGCATAACATACAACTGGTTATTATGTGTTGTTAATGGCATAACACTTATTAAATCATTTTCTTGTTTTCCGACGAAAGTCTGATGTCTTATCTTTACGTTAGAGATCAGACACAGTTCAGCTGTCAGGGAAATGTCTTGTCTGGTTTGAGGTCATGCTTATGCAATATTCCTTTTACACATCTCAAAATATGGCAGATTCATCAATTGTGGGGTTTTTGGCAATTTCCTGTCTTGACTTTCTTTTTGCGCTGGCTGATTTTGTGCAAAATTAATAAATATGGGAGAACAGTGCTTATTGAAGTGGTTCAAAAGTAAAGAAGCTAATTTTGTTCACTTTTGTTTTTTAGTGACTTTTTATACTAAAAAGTTGTACGATCCCTTCAATTATTCTAATATATAGTAAAAAGTTGTACGATCCTTTCAAACAGTCTAAAATATAGTAAAAAGTTGTACGATCCTTTCAATAAGTATTAAAATTCAGCTAGTTTTTAATTGAAAAGAAAATTAAACAGTTCTTGTACATTAAGAGGGTAATGGAGCACAAAATGTTTCAAATTCTGAACCAGCATTTACATTTAGAAACACATAAGCTTGTTCTTAGCGATTGTGAGGGGGCTGGTTGTTCTTTTTTTCGACTGTATGTTCTACCTGCTTATGATTGGTCAACATCATATAGTGGAAGGAGTACACGCCCCTAGATACAATTCTCTGTTAACGCCAATATGGGCTTATTATAAATTCTGACCTAAACCTTACAAGTTAATATCCGCACAACATAGAAGGGAAATTTAAAAACACAAACAATGTTTTACTCAGCTCTGTAGCTCCTATTCCATGGTGTGGCCTGTTTCACATTCTCAAACTTGGGAGAGGTCCTTTTAAAATTAAACTTTGTGTTCTCAATATTATAAAGCCCTCATTTCAAAAGCCATTGCCTGACTTCTACATTCTCCATATTTATATATCAAAAAGGAGAAACTAGGAAGTTTACAACCATAAAAACATAATTTTTATTGAGAAAATATTTTAAAAAAATAATGATAAAATATACATATACATGGGGACAACAAAATGCAACAGAAAATTAGCCTAATAATTGGGTATCAGGGTTCACAAAAGTACAGAGCAATCCCATATACATTAATGCAGGACCCTCATTAATGAGGCTGTCAGGTACAGGTTACACCCAAATGTATTCAAAGTATATACTGGGAAATGAATCCCAATGTGAATCCCTATACATAACTCAGATCCAGCTCATAAATCCCTATCAGATGACATGAATATCATATAATAGCTTAATAAAGTGCATAGTGCATAAATATCCACACTAACATAAGATTCATGCCAAGAGATCAGAGTAATAAGTGTTAGATATAAGTAGGAAGAGACATAAAGTGGCTGGGAGCTATGTACTATACCTCAAAAAGATGGCTGCGGCACCCCTTAACGCACGTTTCGCGTGAGCTTCTTCAGAAAGGAGCGTGCTGAAGAAGCTCACGCGAAACGCGCGTCAAGGGGTGCCGCAGCCATCTTTTTGAGGTATAGTACATAGCTCCCAGCCACTTTATGTCTCTTCCTACTTATATCTAACACTTATTACTCTGATCTCTTGGCATGAATCTTATGTTTGTGTGGATATTTATGCACTATGCACTTTATTAAGCTATTATATGATATTCATGTCATCTGATAGGGATTTATGAGCTGGATCTGAGTTATGTATAGGGATTCACATTGGGATTCATTTCCCAGTATATACTTTGAATACATTTGGGTGTAACCTGTACCTGACAGCCTCATTAATGAGGGTCCTGCATTAATGTATATGGGATTGCTCTGTACTTTTGTGAACCCTGATACCCAATTATTAGGCTAATTTTCTGTTGCATTTTGTTGTCCCCATGTATATGTATATTTTATCATTATTTTTTAAAAATATTTTCTCAATAAAAATTATGTTTTTATGGTTGTAAACTTCCTAGTTTCTCCTTTTTGATATTCAATTATTTGGGAAGTGCCATTGAGACTAGGCAAGGTTTTCTTATGTGATTCTCCATATTTATGTCCTATGAGAGAGGTACAAGGAGTAAATCTTTTTCTGGAGGACAAAGCTTGTCTAGGCATTACACATTGATTTCACAGAGTTAGTAATTGGTGAGAGGATGTACAGTATTTTATTACAATTATTTGGATGACTTACATATTTATTGTCCCAAACTAAATGGTCAAATATCTACAAAACAGCCAAGTATATATACAAGAGAGAAATACTGTTTTGTAGATACAGCTCATCCCATCCAATGTATGTGCGTTGTTAATTCAGGTCCATAGGAAGTTCACTCCTTCCTCTTTGCACAGACAATGCTTGTGAGGTATCACGTAGCTCTGTTCGGGGCAATAGTAGAAAATTTTCCAATCTAGCACATAGAGTTAATGGAAAAAAATGTTTACAATGACTTTATTAATATGTTTAACATGGACAGATGGAAAAATATCTGACACGTTTTGAGTCTAGCTGACTCCCAGTCATAGATAAGTTAAAAGTTATCTTACACATTGCTTATCAGGTGCTTTCAATACGTGACCTCACTGGATTATATGGCATTGTTTGTTTTTATACCAGTAATTTGGAACGTTTTATCTTATCTACGACTAAGAGTCAGCTTGACTCGAAATGCGTCAGATATTTTTCTAAATACCTATCTTACCCATGTTAATGAAGTCACAATAAATATTTTTTTCTTTTAACTTGCTGTGTTGGATTTAAAAACTTTCAACAGACTTTAGAATTTATAGCCACAGGGGATATTAACCTCTATATATTGTCAGAGAAAACTTGCTGTCATGTTATATGGGACGCCTGAGATCAATATCTGTGACATTTTTGCACAAAGAAATCATTCTTGTGCTTATTAGAACATCACATCTCACTGCACCTCCTATTAGGTAATTATTTTGGCTGCAATAAATAGAAAAGCTTCTAACCACATGGCGGCTATAATTCTGTAGTGTACTGTTATTTCACATCTTCCTAGTTTTGGTCAGTTTTCTTTATTTGCTCTGCATCATTTGGGTAATAGGTGTGGACAAAAGATGCGAGTATAATACGGTGCTTGGACATACGGGTAGCACCAACCACTCTTCCTTTTCCAAGAGCCCATTTATAATTCTGCACCTTAAAGGGAAGCTGTCACCCCCCAGGGCATATTAAAGTAAAAGAACCCCCTTCAGCAGCACTAAGGCTGCATTCTGTGAAGGTGGCTCTTATGTTTCTTATCACTAGGATCGCTGAAATAATATGTTTTATAATTTTCCCGCCATACCTCTATTGAGTCAGGGAGGTACATATTCTCCCCCTGACTCTACGGCCTCGCAGCCATCCACAATCCCCCTCTTGTTTCCGGCCCCCGCCTCCACTCTTTCTTGTGACGTCACCGGCGCCTGCGCTGTGCAATCAATTCCCGGGCATGCGCCGTGCACGCTGCCCGGGAACTTACATCAGGAGATTTAAGATTATCGTGCCTGCGTGTAGTGGAGGCCCCAGATCCCGCCCCGCAGTGTGTTATGATGTATTCACACTGCAGGGCTGGGAATCTGGCGCACTGAGAAAACAGGTGGAGGGAGATGGGGGACAGGCGCAGTGATCCTCACTGCGCAGGTGCCAGATTCGCAGCCCCGTAGTGTGAATACATCATAACACACTGAAGGGCGGGATCTGGGGCCTCCGCTACACACAGGCGCGATAACCTTAAATCACCTGATGTAAGTTCCTGGGCAGCGCACCTGGCGCATGCCCGAAAACTGATTGCGCAGCACAGGCGAAGATGACGTCACAAGAAAGAGAAGAGGCGAGGGCCGGACATCAGAGGGGGATGATGAACGGCTGCGAGGCCGTAGAGTCAGCGGGAGAAAACGTACCTCCATGACTCAATAGAAGTATGGCAGGAAATTTATAAAATTTATTCTTTCAGCAATCCTAGGGATAAGAAACATAAGAGCCACCTTCACAGAATGCAGCCTTAGTGCTGCTGATGGTGGCTCTTTTACTTTAATAGGCCCTGGGGGGTGACAGGTTCCCTTTAATATGATACCGTGTAAGAATACGCCATTATATATATGATGTTTCTAAGCTCCCGACTCAACCTGTACAGTGCCATATCTGATGATATATGACCGTACAGAATTGTATTCTAGCTGATGTTATCACTTCCCTGTGTTTACTCTAAGCTGGCATTGGGTTTATTGCAATAGTCATGCCACAATAACATTTAGAAAGGAGATACTGTCTACCACTTTGCTATTAGGACTCTATCACTGATTAAAGTGGAAAGAAAACTAATTAAAACTAATTTATTATTCACTTAAATTATTTGAATCTTAAATCCACTAAAAATATATTTAATTATTGCACTCAAATACAGCCAAGTAGGACCATATTCATTGGAGAAAGAGATAAAGCGAGGTGAAAAATGCTCAACACCAGAGAGCTACACAAGAGATGAAGACTAATAAATAGACCTACTATAATTAAAAAGGTATCCTCAAGTTACAAGTTAATTTTCTGATTTCTGGGGTTCTGACACTGGGGCCTCAATCAAATAGGGCTCTTAAAAGCTCTGTGTCAATGGTAGATAATGCAAGAAAACGCTCCATCCATTCTTATGGGAGTGGCGAAGACCAGCCAAGTGAAGTGCTTGGCTATCTACTATTCTCTATTGAGAATGAATGGAGCAGCAGTGCACTTGATTGACCACTGCTCGATTCAGATGGGTTGGGATCCCAGGGGTCAGACCCCAAGTGATTGGGAAGTTATCACCTTATCCCAAGGATAGGGGATAACTTTCAAAATTGAAAATACTCCTTTAATTACTCAAGATTGACACATATTATATTACAATAGATATAGTTTTAATTGTACAATAAAATCAAAGAAATGAGCCAAAACATAAATTGGTATAAGTGAAATGTGTAACGTGTAGGAGCACGTTCACACTGTGGCCATTTAACAGACAAAACCTAAGATAAAAACAAAATGAGCCAGTACACTGTAGTAAGTAAATATCAATAGTACATGGAAATAACATAGTGTACTTAGTTAACACTATTTTGATTACAAAAAGTGTAAAAGTCATCACACCATGACAAGGTGTATCCAATCGGGACAGTCCTATTCTGTCTCTAGAATAAAAACCTCACCTTGTATCAGCCAACCTCAATATAGGGGGCAGAACAATACCCAGGTCTGACTGTTCAGACACCTACCCAAGGGAAGCTATGTATATGGATCAAATGCCAACTCAGAAAGGGTGAGCCACACCCTTATTCGTGTAAAGTACAAGAAACTACAGCAAAACCAAAGAAATGAGCCGGAACATAATTTGGTATAAGTGCAATGTGTAGGTCCACACACTGTAGCCATTTAAGACTATGTGCACACCCTGAGTATTTGGTGGGTTTTTATCTCAGTATTTGTAAACCAAAACCAGGAGTGGGACAATCAGAGGAAAAGTATAATAGAAATAAGTCACCACTTCGGCATTATCACCCACTCCTGGTTTTAGCTTACAGGTACTGAGGTAAAATACTGACCAAATACTCGATGTGTGCAAGTGACCTTAGCGACAAGTCTAAGATAGAAACAAAATGAGCATATACTCTGAAGTAAGTAAATAAATAAATAGTAATAGTACATGTAAATAACATAAGGTACTTACTTAACATTATATTGATCAAAAAAGTGTAAATCTGTAAAGAGGTTGACCGGACCAAGGGTACCTGCATGCCGGGTCCAGAACTAAAAGGGCTGCATCCGCTGTCCACGGGGGGAAGCCTGAGAGAGGCGGACCTTCCCCTGCTACAGGAGGAAAGGAGAAGAGAGACAGAGCTTCTGGCACACCCAGGAGAACCGGGAAACCGCGCACAGCAGCTGGGAGATAAAAGGGAAAAGCACACCAAATAGGTCAGTCTGGTGCCGGCAGAGAGTAGCGTGCAGAGCACAGGGCAGCACACAGAGTAGAGAGTGGCGCGCTCTGCTTCCCCCCATGAGAAAGCACCAGTGTGCCGACGGGCTGATAGAGGGAGCCCCCGTTGCCAGCAGAGCGAAGCCGTGCAGAGCCGTTGCCAGCAGAGCACTGTGTGCAGCAGACAGAGCAGGTCGCAGCTGCACACAGGAGAGGAAAGAGAACTCCTGGTCAGAGAGCTAAGACAGGAGGACGGGACATACTTAGCTTAACAAAAGACTGAGCATTGCTCCAGCAGAGAGACTGTTGGTTTGGAAGCCGAGACTCAGAGCAGGGGAGTCCCAGTCTGTCCCAGTGTCCTGCTGCCTTCCACCTTAACCCTGGAGATCCCAGTTACCATCCAACAGAGACTGCAGCATTCACAAAGACTACAGAGACTACCAGTGCCGCTGCTGTCGGTGCCTACTTTGAAGAAGACAACACTTTGAGCAAGATCTCTTCAGACTGATAAGTTTCACGGAAACCTGATAATTACCGTTGTTCTGCTTGATTGTTTGATTACTGGTTCTAGTCCCCACATGCTGTTTAATACATGTTATAATATCAGTTTAATCTCCACTATTTTCTCCCTGCGAGGAGAATTTTATCCTTGTAAATAAACAATTTAACTGTTGATATGTCTCTGTTTCCTGGTGACATACCCAGCACCTGCACGTTATTACACTTGGCGTAGTCTGCATGATGTCACACGGTAATGTGGAAAGGGCAGATCAAGCAGTTGGGGAAGGCCCCAGGTCTAGCATTTCCCTGGGATCCATGTTGAATAATTTGCCAAAGTTTACTGGGAGCAATGAGATGTTGTGGAGTTGGATGGAGCGTATCCGGGGAATGATGCGGATGCATCCCATGACACCGGCCCTGGAGGCAGAGATAGCATTAATGGCCCTGGCGGGGGAGGCATGGGATTTTGTTATACTTAGGTCCCCCCACGAAAGAGATACCCTGGACAAAGTGCTGCGCATACTTGAGGGAACGCATGGGGATCCCACTGACGTAGGGGAACTGCGCATGTGACTGTTTCACTGGGTACAGAGAGAGGGGGAGATTATGACACAATTTATCAATGCCCTGCAAGCGCGCCATACTGCCATCAAACGGAAGGATGGTGTAGGTGTAGGGTCCATTGACGTAGTGCTGCAAGACCAGCTAGTGACGGGCCTACGTGACGTGCTGCTGAAGCAGGCTCTGAGGGAGCGCTTGCGAGTAAAACCCAGTATGACATTCTCTGCGATAGGGGCAAAAGCGCGCATAGGCGAGCAGGAGCAGGGGATTGCAACCTTGACAGGGATGGTCCGGCAGTGCGGAGTACCCAGCCCAAATGAGGAAGAGTCTACATGGACCCGTGATGTATGGCTAGAAGTGAGAGGAATTCGGGAAGAAGTCGAGAGCCTTAAGGAGGCCCTTGCTGCTGTCTTGGGGAACAGCATCATACCCCAAGGTAACTCACGGAAGCTGGTGAAGGAAGTTAGAGGAGAGGTGTGGAGCATGAAGGAAGCTTCAATGGCGACGCCAGAGTGTAACCCCTTATCCGGGAGAGAAGAGCAGAGGCTAGTGAGATATGCTTCCCGTCGAGGTCGACAAACCAGGCCAAAGCGCCCACCAGACATACGCGGGATGTGAGTGCTGGATGTGTGGAAGAGTGTGACACCTGTCCAGTAGAGATGAGCGACTTTGCCTCCGGGAGGGTCGAGTCGGGTTTCGGACCACCCGACTTTCCGAAAAGTCGAGTCAAACGAAATCGGCCAACTATCAGAAAAAGTTGAAGGTCAGACTGAAACTCGAACTGACCCCAATGCAAGTCAATGG
>VIAB01003357.1:102552-116295 GCA_009801035.1 Oophaga pumilio
AGTTAATATTATATATTTACAAATCTACATAGTCTGAGCAAGGGTTACTGCTGTATCAAGAGCACTTATAGTTACACCCTAGTGATAACAGTTGTCTACAATGAAGTTGCAGTAAAGGTGCCCATGTATTTTATTCCCACCGACTCTCCTCTATGCGTGCTTGCCTGATTTGTCTTTTTATTCCAGAGATAAGGAAGCCATCGGCAACACTGCTGGTCCATCCTTCTGCCATACACATTAATTAGTTAGTTGTCAACTTTTTGTCTAATGCAGACCTGTGCAAAGTGCGGCCTCTGGCTGTTCAGGTGCGACCCGCTGATCAGGGCTACCTAACAGCTTTATGCTGTGGCAACCCTCACCACGCGGCTGACCTCCACCTGATGTCTCACTTTCATTAATATCTGGATCCACGGGATGCAGATACTGGTGAATACAATAATGGAACAGGGAGCCATCATTAAAGGGAACCTGTCAGCAGGATTGTGCACAGTAACCTACAGACAATGTCAGGTCGGCGCCGTTATACTGATTAAAATGATACCTGGGTGATGAAATCCGTCTTGCGGTTGTTGTTTATTCTGTATTTGCAATTTTCAGTAATTGAGATTCTCGCGCTTCGGCTGTCGCCATCTTGATGGAGCCCAATTTTTTTTCTCTAGCAGAATGGTGCAGGCGGCGCCTGGGCAGCAGCGTCTATCGTGCTCCAAATGATGCTACTGCGATATTTTTTTCTCAAGAAATTTATATCACAAAATCAAATGAAAATATGGATATTATAGCTCATATCATG
Organism: Oophaga pumilio; assembly: GCA_009801035.1. Taxonomy (NCBI): domain Eukaryota; kingdom Metazoa; phylum Chordata; class Amphibia; order Anura; family Dendrobatidae; genus Oophaga; species Oophaga pumilio. The sequence goes on from VIAB01003357.1 coordinate 103,343, forward strand.
CTACAGCGCCGGCGCTTGCATGATGAATGTAATGCATAAGGTGCAGTATGTAAAATAGCAAGCAGGTCATTAAGGCATGAGTGACCTGTCATAATAAGCCATACAGGTGAATATGTAATAAATCACACAAATGTACCCAAACATAATTAAAGTGTCACCTAGTCAGTATGAAATCAATATTGCTACAACCAAAAGTCACATCTACGATGGTAGATAAGCACTAGTGAACACTTTAGATGTTTAAAATATTATTTTTTTATTTATAAATAATTAAACATACATAAATGCATAGTTACCAAAGGTGCCTCAAAAGTGAGGAACCAGCTGACAATCCATGAGACCATCCCTAAGAAAATAAGCACACTATAGCTCAAATATTACATATAATAAAAGAGAATAATTCACATTAATACATAGTCATATCTTCACACAGATGACAAGATCTGTAGAATCTCTGCCTCAAACGGAAATGAGTGATAATAGATAATAAACTCAATCAATTTTACTATTATATATCCATAAGAGGGCAATAACACTAGAAGGTGCAAGTGCATGTAAGCTAAGGTGTTTCTCTAGTAAAGTGCCAGTGCATAAGGAGAAACAGCTTGATGAGCTAAATGTTAGAATAGGAATAGCATATTCATGCAGCAGTCACTTCTGCTTTTTGGCCACTCTGCTGGCTGTGGTTCCATGGGCCAACCACCTGGCCCTACCCAAAAATTTGAAGAGATTGAGTGCACTGATTCCCAACCACTTGTTCTGTTGGAAAATGAGTATGTGGGAGGTATACTGCAAATGATCAGTGGACCACTGCAGCACATCTCTGATGATGCTGATGATGAAACAGAGGTCCCAACTGCCGCAGCTTTCTGCTGTGGGTACTCCGGCAAGGATGGCAGGGGTGCAGACTGAGCGGAAAATCATGCTGGGGATTATTACTATTTTTTACTTTTAGAGAACCATTTATTCCATGGTGCTGTACATGAGGAGGGGTTACATACAAAACACAAAAAGAAATTACAGTCAACAAACTAATAGTGACAAGCTGTAAGCTGTTCTGAAGACATGAGTTTTCAAGTTCTGCTTGAAAGTTCCGAATGTAGGGGATAATAGGATGTGTTGGGCCACAGAATTCTTCATGTTAGGGGATATTCGGGAGAAGTCTTGCTGGCAATTGGATGAGGAACATATGATTGTGGAGGAGAGAAAGAGATCTTGGGTGGACCAGACATTACGTGGTGGGGGATGTCGGGAGATAAGTTCATAGATATACAGTATTATTAGCTTGAAGTGGATACGTTGTGGAATTGGGCGAAAATGAAGGGATTAGCAGACGAGAGAAGTGGAGGAGTAGCGAGGACAGAAGTAGATAAGTAGGACAACAGAGTTACAGACAGACTGGAGAGATGTGATGAAGCAATGAGGGATGATGAGGTCCTAAATACCACATGGAGTCAAGGCCATCTGAGTGACTAGGGCAGTTCGGAGAAAGAGGTGGTAGTCACACTGCCTCAGCTGCACAGCAAACAAGGGAGCAGAGTGCAAAAGCGCCGATGTAAGCCCCTAGCCACTAACTTGGCTGCTACTGCACACCGCAGCCGGCCCCTAGCATTTTCTTTGTCCATGTTGTCTGCTACTCCTACTCAGCTTCCTTCACCATCTCCTCATCCGGTCAGAAATTGTGGTCAGTGTGTTCACACTTTTGGAGTTATCACCCTGCTACTGCTCACCTTTCTGTGGTGCAGTGTGACTTCTGCCTTCCTGCTCCCCGCCTCATATGTGATGAACCCACAAGGTGGAATTGAGTCGCACAGCCAGGGCTTGTGGGTACTCGGCACCGAGCCCGTTCACTTCAATGGGGGATGTCACGGGTAGCACAGCTCGGTCCGTTGCCCTGGGCGATCACCATAAAATGTGGGATATTTACAGGGGATTAAAGTATGTACAGTTTGTTCGTGACTCCACCTGTGGTACCTGGTCAGGGTGACCAGCGCTGCATGGTAGATCCGCTGAGGGGTTGTTACTGGGCAGCAAGGTGTTAAGTCTTCCACAGGCAAGACTGGATCCCTCAGGGTAAATGGCGGTGTAGGGGTGCAGGAGCAATAAGGCAGACACACACACACGAAAGTCTCTTTCTGTACCTTTACTGATGGTATAGTTGCAGGCACGTCCCGGGAAGCTGGCAGGGTAGAGGATGCACGTCCAGTAATCCCACTGAGTAGGTGTAGGGCCTCGGTACTCCTGTATGTGTGAGTTTCTGACTTGTATGAAACGAAGTCTAACTCTGTCTTCTCATATACGCCCGGCTGACTTTGTGGTGGAGCCTTCTCTTGGATAGAACTCAGTCTCTAAATGGTTGCGCTGACCAGACTCCTGTTCTTCCTGACCCCGGTTACGTATCAGCACTGCTGGGCCCCTGCGACTTGAAGTCCCACAGGGTCTCCGGTATCTCCCACTAGTCGTGTAGATGCTAGCAAGCTCGGACCCGGTGTCCGGTTGTTCAGAGTAGAGGTAAGCGATCAATGCTGTTTCAACCTCTGTCACTCTCTTCTTCTTTCCACTCGCCTTTCGTCCTACTCTAACCCTTAACATAAGCACACTAACAGTAGATAGCTGATTCTCCTTTCTCTTCACCGCTCTCAAAGCGTCGGCACGCTTGCTCACTGAAACTACACTCAGTTGACTCAGTTCTGACCAGGCTCAAGTGGCTATCTTCCTCCACTATTACTGGACTCCACACAGTAAACTAAGTTCAAGCTGTAGTCTTTAGTCTTTCTGTAACTGCTGTTCCCTTTCCTTCACCTCCTTCTAATGCTCAGTCTGAAGCAGCTATCAGGACCTTCCGTCAGACTGATCTATGCACACTTCAAGAGCTATATTTCCACGCTCCGAGGGAACTAACAGTCTGCCACATTCTGAGGTAACTTTCCCTCTCAGCTCGTCTGAGGTGATCTGACACTTCTCTCTGTGAGGTGATCTGATCTCACTCTGAGGTAGACTAAATCTAACTGCCGTCTCTCCACAACCCTTATATATATGGATACTCTTCAAGGGCTCCCTCTGGTGGCTCCAGGGAATAGTGAAGGTGTGAATGAATATCAGGTGTGTGTGGTTTTACCTTCTGTGCATCCTCCTGGGAACATGTGGCTCCAAGCGCAGCTGGGCTACACAGAATCAACCTTGCATATGCTGGAGAGACTGTGAGAGCGGCAGCAGGCCATAGTGGAGCTTTTTATAAACAGTATTGCTATGGGGAGCAAAACTGCATTCAAACATTTGTTGAGTATTATTACCTGGTTTACAGAAAGATTTGTACATATTGTAGTTAAAACAAGTAGAAATGGTTCATATGTTTTATGAGTGTCAGTGGGTGACTGCTATTCCTACTACACATAAATTGGAGGAATATAAATAGGTTATGTCCTATCACCACCAAAGATTGCTGGATGCTTCTCTGTCCATGTTGTCTCCTCTTCCTCCACTACTTCCACATCCGCCTCCTCATCCGGTCAACATAACTCCTGCACGACCAACTTCAACACAGCCAGTTGTAAACTACAGCAGGCTGTTTTGAAAAGAAAATATTTTGGGGAACGATCCAACACTGTGCAGGAGTTGTGAATGGCTATCAAAAAACAGATAGATGTGTGGTGCCGATAAACCTCAAGCCTGAACTAGTGGTGTGTGATAACGGGCAAAATCTCTTAGCAGCTCTAGGCCTAGCTAGTTTGATGCACATCGCTTGCCTAGCGCATGTGCTTTATTTGGTGTTGAAGAGCTTTCTTAAAAATGACATAGATATGTCAGAGCTGCTGCTGAAAGTGCAGGCCCTCTGTGCGCGCCTTCGGCGTTCTCACCCTGATGCAGCTTGCCTGTCTACGCTGCAGCTTCACTTCTGCCTTTCCGCTCACCACCTCATATGCGATGTACCCACAAGGTGGAACTACACCTTTCACATGCTGGGAAGACTATGAGAGCAGCAGCACACAATAGTGAAGTTTGAGGTGCAGCACGCACGGTTGAGTCGCTCTGCGGAACAACACCTCTGCAAAACCAATGAGTGGGTCTCCATGTGGGATGTGTGTGCTGTGTGCTACTTTGAGTATTCCATGAACATGGCCAGCGCTGATAATGCCATCATCACCATTACTATCCCACTTCTACTGAATGCCTCCTAGAAAAGCAAAGCTTCAGGCGATGATAGATGAGGTGGTGACACAGGAGGAAGATGAGGAGGAACAGGGACCATTTACACTATTATCAGGCCTGGCATCCACACATGTCTTGGAGAATGGGTTCCTCTACCAAAAGAGCCAGGTATACTAATGTCCAGCCAGGGAACAGTTTTGAAGTATGAGTAGGTTATGAGTAGGATGAGTAACAACCATGTTCACAACAGGGTGGAATTCAAATCAGCTCACAGGTATCACTGGAGAATGGCTGGAGGGATTCAGAGGATACAGACAATATATTTCCCACTGAGGACAGCTTGCCATTGGCTCTGGGCAGCCTGGCACACATGAGGCAATACATGCTGCTGTGCCTGTGCAATGTCGCCAAGTTGCCCAGATTGTTGCAAGTGCTGATTCCTGGGTGGTCACCCTGCTGGATCTCCACTACAAGCACAACGTGCCATCCTTAATTCTGTCACTAGTGTGAGATCAGAAAATCCGGGAGTACAAGCGCATGCTGGTAGACGCACTACTAATGGTGTCATCACCTGACAGCGGAGGCTCAGTGGAAGCACAAGGCAGAGAAGGATGAAGTTGCCAACACAACTGGGGCACTGACAGCACCTTTGAAACAATTGTGTTAGCATTGCAGAAATGTGAAAAATCTTACTCAGCACGTCGCAAAATCCAGCACACCATCTAAGGTCTCTATTTTGGTACAGTAAAAACAGATGTTTTTTGGTACAGTTTAAACAGAGGCTTTTTGGTAAAGTGGAAACAAAGGCTTTTTGAAACAGTACACGCAGAGGCTTTTTGGTAAATTAGAAATAGAGGCTTTTTGGCACAGTCCACACAGAGGCTTTTTGGCACAGTACTCCCAAAGGCTTTTTGGCACAGTACTCCCAGAGGCTTTTTGGCACAGTACTCCCAGAGGCTTTTTGGTAACGTATACACAAAGACTTTTTGGCACAGTACACATACAGGCTTTTTGGTAAAGTAGAAATAGAGGCATTTTGGCACAGTCAAAACAGAGGCTTTTTGGCAAAGTATTCCCCCAGAGGCTTTTTGATACAATTCAAACAGAGACTTTTTGGCCTACAATTGGGAAATACACAACTGCTTACTAGAATTTTTTTTAGACACGCCACTCACAAAAAGTCGGCCAAGAATAGAATTTTTTTTTTTTAAAAATGTTCTGCTCAAAAATAGGAACGAGATGACTGCATAGTCCAAAAGCTTTTAGATACACTACTCACTAAAACATGGCTGCAAGGTAAAAACCTATTTAGAAACCCTACTCATAAAATGACAGCTGCAGAGTATAAAGTTTTTTTTAGAAACACTGCTCATATACCACAGCAGTACAATAAAAAAATTCCGGCACACACAGGGGAAAGAGACGGCTGCAGAGTAAAATTTGTAGAAGACACACTATTTAAAAAAAACAGCTGCAGAGTAGAAATTTTTTTAGAAAGACTGCTTGTATAGACGCAAGAGTACATTAAAATTATTTGTTCGGCCTACAAATGGCAAAGAGACCGCTGCTGATATTTATTTGCCATAGTACTAGGGAAGATATACACCGGTCTAAAAAAATTATTTATTTGGCCTATAAGTGGCAATGAGATGGCTGATGCCATCTATTCATTTCCAATACTACTAAAAAACACACACCAGTTCAGAAAAATTATTTTTTTTGACCTATAAATGGCAACAAGATGACTGATCACAATTATTTATTTCCCAAATTACTAGAAAACACACACTGATCCAGAAAAAATATTTCTTTGCCCTATAAATAGCAATGAGATGGCTGATGCCAAATATTTATTTGCAACACTACTAGGAAACATACAGAGAAGCAAGAAAAAATATTTTTTTTTGTCCTACAAATGTCAACGAGATGGCTGATGCCAATTGATTTGCAACACTACTAGAAATCACACACCGGTCCAGAAAAATTATTTCTATGGCCTAGAAATGGCAACAAGACAGCTGATGCCAATGATTTATTTCCCAGACTACTAGCAAACACACATTGGTTTAGAAAACTCATTTCTTTGGTCAATAAATGGCAGTGAAATGGCTGATGCCAATTATTTATTTGCAGCACTACTAGAAAATACACAGCAGTTCTTAAAAGTTATTTCTTTGGCCTATAAATAGTAACATAGTAACATAGTTATTAAGGTTGAAGGAAGACTTTAAGTCCATCTAGTTCAACCCATATCCTATCCTAACCTGCCCTAACATGTTGATCCAGAGGAAGGCAAAAAAAACCCAAGTGGCAAACAGTAAGCTTCACATTGGGGAAAAAAATTCCTTCCCGACTCCACATACGGCAATCAGACTAGCTCCCTGGATCAACGCTGTATCTAGGAAACTAGTGAATATAGCCTGTAATATTATACTTTTCAAGAAAGGCATCCAGTCCCCTCTTAAATTTTAGTAAGGAATCACTCATTACAACATTAGACGGCAGAGAGTTCCATAGTCTCACTGCTCTTACAGTAAAGAATCTGCGTCTGTGATTATGGCTAAACCTTCTTTCCTCCAGACGTAGAGGATGCCCCCTTGTCCCCGTCACAGGTCTAAGAGTAAAAAGATCATTAGAAAGGTCTTTGTACTGTCCCCTCATATATTTATACATTGTAATAAGATCACCCCTAAGCCTTCGTTTTTCCAAACTAAATAACCCCAAGTGTAATAACCTGTCTTGGTATTGCAGACCCCCCAGTTCTCTAATAACCTTGGTCGCTCTTCTCTGCACCCGCTCCAGTTCAGCTATGTCTTTCTTATACACCGGAGACCAGAACTGCACACAGTATTCTAAGTGTGGTCGCACCAGTGACTTGTATAGAGGTAAAATTATGTTCTCCTCATGAGCATCTATGCCTCGTCTAATGCATCCCATTATTTTATTTGCCTTGGCAGCAGCTGCCTGACATTGGCCACTAAATGTGAGTTTGTCGTCCACCCATACACCCAAGTCTTTTTCAGTGACAGTTTTGCCCAGTGTTTTACAATTAAGCACATAATTATACATCTTATTTGTTCTACCCAAGTGCATGACCTTACATTTATCCCCATTAAAGCTCATTTGCCATTTATCAGCCCAAACTTCTAGTTTACATAAATCCTCCTGTAATATAAAATTATCCTCCTCTGTATTTATTACCCTGCAGAGTTTAGTGTCATCTGCAAATATTGAAATACTACTCTGTATGCCCACAAGAAGGTCATTAATAAATATGTTAAAGAGAAGCGGCCCCAATACTGACCCCTGTGGTACCCCACTGCTAACCGTGACCCAGTCCGAGTGTGCTCCATTAATAACCACCCTTTGTTTCCTATCCATGAGCCAGTTCTTAACCCACTTACACATATTTTCCCCTATCCCCATTGTTCTCATTTTATGTATCAACCTTTTGTGTGGCACTGTATCAAAAGCTTTTGAGAAGTCCATGAACACCACGTCCACTGCATTCCCTTGGTCCAGTCCTGAACTTACCCCTTCATAAAAGCTTATCAGATTAGTCTGACAAGAACGGTCCCTCGTAAACCCATGCTGATACTGTGTTATGAGGTTATTCAGCTTCAGATACTCCAATATAGTATCCCTTAAAAAACCCTCCAGGATTTTACCCACAGTAGATGTTAAGCTCACTGGCCTATAATTTCCAGGTTCAGTTTTTGCCCCCTTTTTGAATATTGGCACCACATTTGCTATACATCGAGATCAATGACATCGAGATGGATAATGCCAATTATTTATTTCCCAGAATACTAGAAACACACTGATCCAGAAAAAAACATTTATTTGGCCTAGAAATGGCAACAAGATGGCTCATGCCAATTATTTATTTCTAATGGAAAACACTCACTGATCCAGAAAAAATATTTATTTGGCCTATAAATGGCAATAAAACGGCTGATGCCAATAGTTTATTTATCAGACTACTAGAGAAACACAGCAGCTTTTGGCACAGTACTCCCACAGATATGGGTTGCAGAGTACACACAGCAGCTTTTTGGCACAGTACTCCCACAGATATGAGTTGCAGTGTACACACAGCGGCTTTTTAGCAGAGTGCACTGTCAGAATCTGTCCCTCACTCCAATGGCGTCCTATCCTTACACTAATAAGAGGAGAATGGCAGTGGCACTCCTGATCTGGCCTTTATATTGGCTAGGTCACGTAGTGCGTTAGCCAATCACAGCCATGCCAATACTCTGGAAGTGCTCTGGAAGTGCCCACAGTCTAAAAGCTTGTTGATTTCCTGTGCTGCAGCCTTTCAATAAACTTTATTAGACTGGCAACCCCAAACAGGAAACCGGATGTAGAATAAAAAGTCCATGTTCAGGGTTCTTTACTAGACACTAAGTGTCCGGTACAGACCCCGAACTTTACCGTGCGGGTTCGCTCATCCCTAGTAATAACTGATCAACTGACTTAATTCTGATCAACATTACATGATAAAAATTAAGGTGTTGTCCAGTCTTAAGCTACATGTCTGCAGTCGTGTGACAGCAGACTTGTGAATCCTCACATTGCACGCACTTCGCACTGTGAGGACTCTCTGTGCCGGAGTGACTGCAGGCTTGTAGCTTAAGATCGGACAACCTCTTTAATATAAAACAATAGTAATAAGCATAATTAAGCTCGGACAGTTGGTTTCCACAAGAGTAACAGTATCTCATGTGTGCCCCTTGGGGAAATTAATTTCCCACCCTGTTCTAATGGGTATAGCCACCTTAAGAATATAATTCTGTATTTTGTAATATGTGTGTAAACCAAATGAGATAGGAAGGTCAGATAACAAGAAAAATTGGTGCAGGGTTGATGTAAATACCATTCAGGCATCAACCTGGTATATCCATAAAAAAGGTAGTAGGCAAATTCTTCATCACCCTTGTGGGTAATGAGCTGGAAGGACCTACCTCAATTATTGAGAGAATGAGTTGTGACACAGATGGAAACATACTATGGACTCTAGTGTACTAAGTCTGAATCAAGTGAATTAAATGATTCAAGGAGTCTTGTACTGACCAGCAGTGTCAGATAGATCCGTTTTCTTGAGGTGTCACCTTGCGCACTCCATTTAGGACTAACCACATGTTGATCATACTGTGGCAGTGTGGACAAGAATGCTATTTAGAAAGGTACGTCCCAATTCATCAAATGTTTTTTGCCAACATTTTGATGTAAAAAAGCAGTCTTGATTAATCAGGGCCATAGAGTGTAGCAACGAGCCATAATGTAGTGGAGTATTGTAGTATTAGAACCCAATACCAACTGTACAAGTCTCCAAAGATAAGATCTTTTAATTACCGTATATAATTTTCAGAGTTACAGATTCGAGAACCTATAGGTACAGTAAGGCTATATTCGCACCAACCTTTTTTGGAGAGTTTTTTTTTGGAGTGGATCAACACCAAAATCCTAAAGAAAAACTGCTTCAAAAACCCTTAGAAAAATCTTTATAATCATTTTAAAGAGAACCTGAGAGGTTATACATGAGGCTGATTCACAGGCAGCATGTATCAGACACTGGCTGTACAATTTCTGTCATATATGAAAAACATTATCAGAGCCGCCGGGGACTGAGCCGCATGTGAGACTACTCTGACGGGTGGGTCCACAGTGACTTCTCCCTGCTCACTGCCATGGAGTGACAGGTATCTCCCTGAGTGTGTGAACAGGGAGAGACCTATCACTCAAGTGCAATAGGCAGGAAGAAACTGCCTGTCCGACTAGTCTTCCATATGGCTCGGTCCTCAGAGGCTCTTAATCTATGTTTTTCTCTGAAATCATACAGCCAGTGTCTGATACATGCTGCCTGTTGATCGGGCAGCATATATCAGCTGCATGGTTCTTGTTAAGGGAAATGCACCTTGGAGTTTACAGTGGAGAAAAAAAGTATTTAGTCAGCCACTAACTGTGCAAGTTCTCCCACTTAAAAAGATGAGAGAGGCCTGTAAATGACATCATAGCTAGACCACAACTATGTGAGTCAAAATGAGAAAACAAATCCAGAAAATCACCTTGTTTGATTTGGCAAGATTTATTTAGCAAATTATGGTGGAAAATAGGTATTTGGTCATTAACAAAAGTTCATCTCAATATTTTGTTATATATCCTTTGTTGGCAATGACAGAGGTCAAACGTTATCTGTAAGTCTTCACAAGGTTGCCACACACTGTTGGTGGAATGTTGGCCCATTCCTCCACGCATATCTCTTCTAGAGCAGTGATGTTTTGGGCCTGTCGCTGGGCAACACAGACTTTCAAATCCCTCCAAAGGTTTTCAATAGGGTTGAGATCTGGAGACGGGCTAGGCCACTCCAGGACCTTCCTATGCTTCTTATGAAGCCACTCCTTCGTTGTCCTGGCAGTGTGCTTGGGATCACTATCATGATGAAAGACCCATCCTTGTTTCATCTTCAATGGCCTTGCTGATGGAAGGAGGTTTGCACTCAAAATCTCTCGACACATTGCCCCATTCATTCTTTCATGTACGAGGATCAGCCCCAAAGCAAAGAAACAGCCCCAAAGCATGATGTTGCCACCTCAATGCTTCAAAGTAGGTATGGTGTTCTTTGGGTGCAACTGAGAATTCTGTCTCCTCCGAACACGATGAGTTTTGTTTCCACCAAACAGTTCTACTTTGGTTTCATCAGACCATATAACATTCTCCCAATACTCTTCTGGATAATCCCAATGCTGTCTAGCAAACTTTAGATGGGCCCAGACATGTACTGGCTTAAGCAGGGGGACATGTCTGGCACTACAGGAGCTGAGTCCCTGGCGGCATAGTGTGTTACTAATGGTATCCTTTGTTACGGTAGTCCCAGCTCTATGCAGATCATTCACTAGGCCCCCCGTGTGGTTCTGGGATTTTTGCTCATTGTTCTTGTGATCATTTTGACCCCACAGGGTGAGATCTTGCGTGGAGCCCCAGATCAAGGGGAATTATCAGTGGTCTTGTATGTGTTCCATTTTCTTATTATTGCTCCCACAGTTGATTTCATCACACCAAGCTGCTTGCCTATTGCAGATTCAGCCTGGTGCAGGGCTACAATTTTGTTTCTGGTGTCCTTCGACAGCTCTTTGGTCTTCACCATACTGGAGTTTGGAGTGTGACTGAGGTTGTGGACAGGTATCTTTTATACTGATAAGTTGAAACAGGTACTATTACTACAGATAATGAGTGGAGAACAGAGGAGCCTCTTAAAGAAGAAGTTACAGGTCTGTGAGAGCCAGAAATCTTGCATGTTTTTAGGTGACGAAATACTTATTTTCCACCATAATTTGCAAAATAAATCTTGCCAAATCAGACAAGGTGATTTTCTGGATTTGTTTTCTCATTTTGACTCTCATAGTTGTGGTCTACCTATGATGTCAATTACAGGCCTCTCTCATCTTTTAAGTGGGAGAACTTGCACAATTGGTGGCTGACTAAATACTTTTTCCCCAGAGTAATTACTTAGAGCTTTGGCTTATGTACACAGTCATATTAAAGTTCTGTTTTGTATGAAACTGTAATAGACTGTCCATAAAAGTGATTGATTCTAAGGCTGATTTGACACGTGTGTTTTGGATACTAGTCGCAGGTCTCCTGACACTAATTCGGCAGCCTCATGGACATGTAAAGAGACTGCTGAATACAGATCAGAAGACCTTTGACCGGTATGCGTATCATGGTCTGTGCTCAGTACCACATGAATCCATACAAAATGACATGTTCTTACAAAGTTCTGATATTTGGATGTGTTCTGCTCTGAGAGCATTCCTACTTGCGTACAGTATCATCAAATAAAATCTAACAGTGCCCGTATGGCAGTGCATGAAGACTATATGGCACTGCTGTGAAGGTTTGGCGGCAATGCTCATTACTTCTTAAGGGGAAGCATGATGGATGCTTGTGTATGTAGTGAGCTCAGGAGCTAATTGCACTCCATACAAGGCAAGGGTTGGCCATATTGTCCAGCCAGCACCTGCCTCTAGCATTAGAGATCAGAGCCATGTCTGATCGCTGCTGTTTAAACACTCACATGCTTCTGTCAATCTTTCGCAGTGGCATTGAGTAGTACGATTTTGGTGGGTCAGTGATTCACACGGTCATAGACCTCTCTCCCTATCTGCAATGTAATGGGTAATCGGTTATTATCATAGTAAAAGGAAAAACAAAAGTTTTTAAAAATAATAAATTGTATATAAACATAAAAATTTGAATCGCTTCCCTTTCCACAATCTAATATATACTTATCTTGTAATGTCTTCACATCCTGTTCCATCCAGATGTGTCCGGATCCCGGAATTCCAAGCAGTGGAAGTTCACCGACCGCCATATTGGGACACCCAAGTGATGGGTGTCTCAATATGGAAACTGCTGGTGGTCCCAGCCTCTTGCGCGGTACCACAAGCGGAACACTGTAGCACCACACACACACACTGTATACGCCGTACGCATCACACACACACAAACACACTGTATATGTCGTATGCACCACACACACACACACTGTATACGTTGTACGCACCACACACACTGTATATACCGTACGCACCACACACACACTGTATAAGCCGTACGCACCACACACACACACACTGTATATGCCGTATGCACCACACACACACTGTATACGCCGTACACACATACACACTGTATACGCCATACGCACCACACATGCAGACACACTGTATACACCGTACACACCACACACACACACTCATACGCCGTATGCACCACACACACACACACACACACACTGTATA
>VIAB01003357.1:133986-156892 GCA_009801035.1 Oophaga pumilio
CGGACCGATTTTTTTCCAGCCAGTGAGTATGAGCCCTTAGTCTAGTAATAAAGCAGGATACTTTCCACTCCTCTGACAGATATTGACTCATGGATCAATCAAGCATATTATAATAAAGTGGCATTCCCTTCTCATAATGCCACAAACAAATGTGATCACTTTATAATTGGTAGGGGTCTGGTGGAGGCTGCCACTGATGCCAAGAATAAAGGAGCCCAAGGGCAGCACTGCAGCCCCTTTCATGTTTTTCTTACAAAGCAGCCCTCTAGTCACTCATTGTACAGAGAACGTACAGCTCTATGAGTCAAGTCATTGATACAGCCCCATTTTCCCAGAGGCTGGGATCTCACCGATCATAAAGTGATGACACATAATCGTAATAGGCCATCACTGGACACGGCAGGAATAACCCTTTAGATTATGTAATTTTAAGGGGCACAGAGACATCAATATGTCAATGCACTTTCAGCTTGTTACTGGAGGTACCTTTGTAATATATTTATATACATTTGTATATTCATATATTATCCATGAAGTCAAGGGTTTCTTTCAAGTCCAGGGTACATGTTAACATAGCTATGAATGCACTTTGTTAGAGCCTTCGAATGCCTATAACCTCCTGTCAATAATCTCCTGTCACTGATTTCACACTGGGCAGCAATCCCATCTTCATACCAGAGGCTATGGAGAAAATCTGCCTAGCTTTTCTAGTCACACATGCATTAATGATTTTCATCACCTCCATCTGTAAACAAACTTGCATCTACAGTAAATCTATCTTTTGTGAGTGTTTTCTGTAGTTGCTGCAGTTGTACTTTTGCGAATCTTCCTTTTTTTAAAACTGGAGTTGTACTTACTTTCTGCATCCAAGAGAGATGATCCAATGTTTTGTAATTCAAATTTGCCAGGTTCATCTAATTTTTACCAAAAATTAAATTTGCAGTGAAGCAATTCAGCACAAATCACAATACTGCAACTGTAAGGAGATGAACAAATGGGAAATTTTCACAGTTTCAGGCCTAATAGAGTGTTGGCAAATAGGCACCACCATCTGCTGGTCAAATGTTGTAAAACAAGAGAAAGTAGCAAGAACTGCATCAGCAGGAACAGTAGGTTGAAGTACATGGTTCCTGAGGGGAATAGACTGGAGGAGACACTAGGTCAGGTAAGAGCTGTGGCTCAGTTATTAATTGCAAAAGGCCAGGAGAGCAGAGAAAGGGAGTATTCCTCACCTGTACAAGTGCTTCTCACAAAATTAGAATATCATCAAAAAGTTAATTTATTTCAGTTCTTCAATACAAAAAGTGAAACTCATATATTTTATATAGTGTCATTACAAACAGAGTGATCTATTTCACGTGTTTATTTCTGTTAATGTTGATGATTATGGCTTTCAGCTAATGAAAACCCAAAAGTCATTATCTCAGTAAATTGGAATACTGTATAACAACAGTCTGAAAAATTATTTTAAAATCCGAAATGTTGGCCTACTGAAATGTATGTTCAGTAAATGCACTCAATACTTGGTCAGAGCTCCTGTTGCCATCAATTACTGCATCAATGCGGCGTGGCATGGAGGCGATCAGCCTGTGGCATTGCTGAGGTGTTATGGAAGCCCATGTTGCTTTGATAGCAGCCCTCAGCTCTTCTGCATTGCTGGGTCTGGTGTCTCTCATCTTCCTCTTGACAATACTCCATAGATTCTCTATGGGGTTAAGGTCAGGCGAGTTTGCTGGCCAATCAAGCACAGCAATACTGTTGTTTTTAAACCAGGTATTGGTACTTTTGGCAGTGTCAAATGCTGTGGGGAGAAAATCAACTTACCTCTACTTGGCAGCTTTTGGTTTCAGTCAAAGGGGGTGACGTGGGTTCAGTCACTGCATTGAGAATACAGAGCAACCATGCCCCCGGCCCTCACATACAGCTGACCCCAATGTATAGCTAGTGTCAGTCAGGACTGGGGGTATGGTGACAGCTGCTGCTCTTTATACTCAGAGTGGTGACTGAACCAGTGCCGGTGCCACCTGTTAGAATCTATTCAGTTTGACCATTCGCCATCTTGTTGTGGTTTCTGGCTGCTGGTCTTTTTCCCCTGGTGTTGGGCTTGTCTTTGGTCAGGTGGTAGTATCACCCTTTATTACCCTGCACCTGCCTCCCAGTCCTTGCTGGACATCAGTGTTAATCCGCTTGAGTTCTGGCTAGGAGCCTGGTTAGCTTTGTGCTATACTTTGTGCAGTTCTGGGAACTCTAGTTTTGCTTGCTTAGTCTTTTTGTTTTCTTCCTTTTGTTTCTGCAGCTTCCTTTATTTCCCTGCTAGGAGATTACCAGTGTTTTTTTCCCAGTCCCTAGATTTTTCAGGGATCCCCTTCCCCCACCTTCAGGTCTTCGCTTGAGTCTAGAATAGGATCATCGGTGGGTCTATCCGCAAGGAATAGGTCGCCCGCTCCATCGTAGGGATCGAGTCTAGTCCTAGTGTAGGGTCAGATTCCCCCCGCTCTATTCCTGAGTTGCAGACCCATAACACCACCCCTGTGACTGAAACTGAATGCCGCCAGGGAGCATAAAGTTCATCCTCCCCCCCCCCAGTGTTCGGCTACGTGCAGGTGTTGGGCTGATTAGCAACACTATTAACTTGCAAATTAAGCCCATATCTGCAGGTTAATTGCATTTTTGCTGGTGACAAGTACCCTTTAAAAAAGCATCTTTTGACCTGGTGACAGGTCATCTTTAATTGTGAAAAAGTTTTGCCCTCTTGTCAGTGTGCAACCAACTTTGATGCTGCATCAAATTATACATCATTTCCTGGCAATCATTAATACTAATATTTATATTTCCTGGTCACAGACACTGGAAACTTAGATCTTAATGGAAACATCTGGCTGTTGAAACATTGTTTCTGTGGATTTTGCCTTACAGTCTCTTTCCTCATTGCTTTCAAAATTACCGGGCTATTTACATTCTTACACCGCGGAATAAACTAAGAATACCATTCCTTATTTGAAAATGTTGGTATTATTCCGTTTGGCATCTTCTGCTTCTGTACAACATTGATGTCATGTCATATCATGCTCTATCTATAATAATTACAAGAAAAAAGATGTTACTGACATTGTAGAACTCAGATTACTTGTATTGTAAGACAACAATGGATAAATGGAGAGTTTTAATGTAACAGTGCAATAACTAAACTTACTAAGTGGTATAAGATAGTAACATAACATGACCATGGCTATAGCGTTGGCAGTAATTAATGTAGAACAACATTTAGTAATGGTTTTGCCGTGTTTAACCTTGCAGTGACTAGTAGACCTTTGCTGCCTGACCATGTTTTTAGATTTTGAATGCATGTCTATCAAAATAAATTTTTTCATTAAATCTTACTGTACCAACTTGAAGACACTGGCTCCAATTCATCAAGACCAAGATTGTTCACAACAACTTTGATGAGAAGGCGTTGTGGAGTCAGAGATGCCAGATTCAGTAAGAGGTGCACACCTCTTAATGAATCAGTCGTGTCTTAAGTGGCGTGAGCCATCATGCGCCGTGCCACAAATCTTACTCCAGTCTGACTGTGATTTGAGGCCACAGCTACTCATGAATTAGAAAAGGCATGTCCCATCCGGACCCCGTCCAACCCCAGCGCTACTTGTTTTGGTAGAGCAAGCAAACAATTGTTTGAAAATGCCAACAGTTACAACATTTTTGCACAACCATGCATTTCACAACATTTTTGCGACTTTTTAAAGTGTTTTAAATCTGGCAAAGACACTTTGATGAATTACTCTAGAGATCATGAATGCAAACCAGTATCTTGGACTTGGGTAGTTAGTTCTTGCTCTGTTTGTGTTGCCCAACTATGCTAAATATCTTCAGAAGGAGATTGTAAAGATGGTGATGACATCAGATGTATGACTGATGATCCTGACTATGTTCACGAAAGAAAGGATGATGAAAAGTAGGAGAATGATAAGGTGGATGAAAATATTTGCAGGTCTTTCAGTGTGGTTTCTGAAAGGAGCCATTGGTCGACTGGTTAATGGGATGAAGGGTCTTTTGCAAAAGCTGGATCCTTCACGAAAATGGACATACTCAAATTCGTCACTTTATAAAACAACTATTTCCCTGATGACATTTTGTACATGATGAATCTCAATGAAAACCAAACCATGACTCCATCAAACCTTTTTCTAATGAAAACCATAGAAGCCATGTATAGGCAGGTTCCTGTCAATCCAGAGATTTTTGGATAGTCATATATACTCATCTGTGGTTCCTATTTGCTCAGGAGTAAAACGTAGTTTTCAAATAAATAGTAAAAACTTGGGCACTCAGTTGATTGAAAATGAAGATATTAGTTTTATTAAATTAAATCGACCCATGATGAACACAAACTGAGTCAACGTTTCAGCCAAATAGGACCTGTATCAAGTTATATCTGTGAAAGAAGTGGTCGAAGGGTCCTGAGCTGTGCTGATCTAGTTGCACCGTGGCTCAACTAGATCTGCATTGCTCAGGACCCTCCAACCAATTCCTGCACAGATATACCTTGATAAATGCCCTATTTAGCTTAAACATTGGCTCAGTCTGCGTTCACATGGGTCAGCTTAACTTAACAAAGCTACTTTCTTCAATTGCAATCATCTAAGTGCCAACGTTTTTCCCATATATACTCATCATCAGGAGGCCAAACTCTTCTATCTTAACATGGCGTGTGCTGTCGAGAAAAATATTTGATGGTTTGAAGTCCAGGAGAATTATTCCACTTAAATGAAGTAACTGCACACAGTTTGGGTGGTAAAGAATGATTTGACCTATGTAAAATGGTAGAGGTTTGTCTGAAAGGTTGCAGCAGCAGAAGAAGTGCCCGATACACCAAATAGACTTTGGGCCCTATAGATCAAAGCTTTTATGCCAGTATCCTGGCATAAAAAGCTTTGAAAGTCGCAGAATTTTTGCACAACTGGCATCCTCTCACCATTTTCGCCCAGCTCCGACAAAGTTTGGGTGGGACAGGGGTATGGTAAACATTTCTTGTCAATTTAATGATGAGTGGTGATACTCGCTGATCCATAAATCTTACTCGAGCAGGGGCTGGAGTAGTATTTGTGGTGAAGCGCAAACAGAGGTCTAAACCACGCACAGTACTTCAGCCCAGGTCCTCATCAGGACCAGTGCGAACAACGCTGGTTTTAATGAATAGGGACCTATGTTTTTTTTTTTTTTTCAAGCTTTCAGTGTTTTTTTATATTTGCCAGGTACTTTAATGGCCTGGGTGAAAAAAGAATAAATGTGCCATCCCTACCAACTAGTTCTAAAAGTGAAATAAAATGAAGCTACTTTGATCCTGAATACCATGTAGACAACGTCTGAACTTGTTGTATCTACCCCCAACAAGCTTTTGATTTCTTAAAATTTAATTAATCGTCTCATCCATAAATCCACTTGTAAATTCCAGAGGAGCCAGGTATTTTTTGTAGGAAAGTTGGGAAATGTTCCATTCTGCCTGCAGGAAGAACAGGAAAGTGAACTCATATGGCATAAAACACCGCAGATACAATTCTGTGAAGTAGAAATATCTTGAAATCTCAGAGAACTGTAGTACAGTGTCCACAGCTTTTTCAATGTGTCACATTCGAGAATAAGCATCCTAGCTTCACATATATGATAGATGACAATCCGAACACTGGAGTGGAGACGTAAAAAGCATAGTTCAACCTGAAGGAATTAGAATGGAAAAGTGAATACTAATTATCTGAGCCTCCCATAACTGTCCTACACTGAGCCCCAAATAAAAACTGTACGCCTCTTGATTGTAACATAAAGCCACTGTACTCCTGAATATGAAATTAATATACTGTGCTTCCTAAATATAATATTAATATATTACGCATAATGAAAATAAAATTACAATACTGTGCTCCTAGGTTATAAAACCACTATACTGTGCCCCCAGATTATAAAATTACTATACTGTGCCCCCTTACATAAACATATCATACTGTGCGCTCTGGTTATAAAATTACTTTACTGTACCCCAGAATATAAAATTACTAAACAGTGCCTCTGATTATAAGTTAGTATACCTTGTCTCCGGAATCTAATATTTATGTACTATGCATAATAAATATAAAATAACTACCGTACAGTATACTGTGTCCCCTGAATATAAAATTACTATTGTGTATCATGAATAGAAAATAAAATGACTGTCATATGAATATTAAAAAAAAATATATACTGTCCCCTGCGTAATATAAAAATATGTTTAGTTCCCCCTAATGTAAAAATTTATACATATATATATTGTGCCCCTTGAATATTAAAACTATATCTACATTATCCCCTGAATATTACCCTGAATATTAGAGAAAATATTCCACATGAATGTTTAAAAAAATATGCTGTCCCTTGTGTGGTATAAAATATATACTGTGCCCCCGGATATAAAAAAAAAAATTGTACATTTATATAATATACATTTATGTATTATATTATGTAAATATACACATTTTCACATGACCTATAGGATCATTGCCAGATTGATGTGGGGCTGACCCCCTGCTCCCCCACCAAACAGCTGTGCGTAGCTCCCTATACAGCACGGCTCCATAGACTGCATAGTGACCCTTCTCAGCTACCGTCTCCCTTTCACTTCAATAGGATCTGAGTTGAAGTGTCGGGGAATGGCCACTCCACAGTGTATCAGACCAAGCCTTTAAATATTGCTTCTGCACAATATATCAAGTCGTTATAACAAGAAAATATTTTCAGACCCTTCTTATGGATATTTACAAGTCAGAATGGGCACAAAGTATTCCTGAAACATCGTGTTACATCCTTATTTGGCAAAATATTATGCTGAGGCTTAAAACCACCGTAATAGCTGTCTGGTAACATCCATCAGACATTCAAACATACCCTTGAAATGGAAATGATTTGCGTCTTTCTCTTTTGATTGGAAATACAGCCGATGTGGCTACATCACACTTTCCTAGTTGGGGCATTACAGAGGCGAATGTAATTCCTTTTCTTCAGAAATAATCAATATGTCCCACCTATATTGCTTTGTCTAGAGCAAGCAGACATTTTTCTATATTGACTTGGTGAGAAGTGGGTGCAAGTGACTCAGGACAGGAGGCATAATGATCTGTAAAGAAATACATATAGAAGGCTTAGAAGTTTCCAGGACTTTAATATTGGAGATTTAAGGATTGAAATTGCAATGGCATCCTCATAAAAGTCCTAAATCTTCACATGACTTCTTCTACTTCTTGTTTCAGGTTCGCCGTAAGAGTAAGGCTTCTAATGCAGGATTATTCGTGGGAGATGAGGTGATCTCTATCAATGGGACAGCCTGCACTGACATACCCTACTCGGAGGTTGTGGCTCTTATTGAAAAGTCAGTTGAGAGTCTCCAAATGCTTGTGAAAAGGTAAGAAACCTGCAAAACGCTCCGAGAGATCTGATCATAGGGAATCGTCTGGTACTCTGATTTGAGGGTTGTATGGCACTATCTTTTGAGGGCTACGTGGCATAGTTATTCCAGCAATGTCACTGTTATTGGAGGAACCTTGTGTATAACTAATTGACTTTGTAGTACAAAATTAAATCACCCAGGTTCCATTTACATGGTGGATATTCTACTGGAATTTTTTATAATGTCTGGAATTTTTTAGGAATTCATCAAAGTCCTGTTACAGTGGTTTTATGGTTCATGGTTAATTTTATCTCATCAATATTGCTGTAATTGTGGAGAGTATATAGATGCCTACACTTCTAGTACTGTGATTCTCTGCCATTTCAGCATTTAATAGATCCGTTGTAGGAAGAGACATAACTTGAAACTTTTAACCATCTGTATTTAATAATACTGGTGCCTTCTTTAGGGAAAGAGGAGCCTTTAGTCCTTTGGGACCTGCTCCCTATGATCTCCCTATTGTTCATTCCTTGGTGGAAGATTAACGTTGCATCCATTCAGCTGGTTATAAGAAATCAGCATGTACCAATAAAAGAAAATTTTAATTAATTAAAAATTTGGAGCTAATCTTTGTAAAAGTAAGGTCTTTTTCTTTATATGATTTTCCCTAGATTTATATTTTAAGGGGATGTTTATATTTGCGTTTAGAGACTTTATTGGGGTTTCTATTGGCCTTTTTGAGAATTTTTAATAGGAAAAAACACTTTCTGCTGATAGCTGTCCAATGAATTTTGCCTATCCTACTGAGTAAGCAACAGGTAGGTAAATGTCAGGTCGACACAAGACAAGGTCAGAAGGTTGGGCCATGGGTTGTACACAGTTAGCAAAGTCAGGCAAGTTTTGTCCAACACCAAGAGTTATAAAAAATGGCAACAGGAAAATAGCAAGGAAACTCACCCCAATTAGATAAGTATTGGGATAATAGAGTGGTTCCCTTTTAAAGGTCTTGAAAGTCACACAGCATGTGGGGTTTGAGGTTGAAGCTGCATGTAGACAGCACAGCATAGCAATGACAAGGCAACATCACATGACTGTGATAACAATGTGGCAACTTATGTTAGCGTGCAGCTGTAATAATGTGCAGGTGCAGGGTATGTCACCACGGAACAGAGCCAGATCA
This sequence comes from Oophaga pumilio, assembly GCA_009801035.1. NCBI lineage: Eukaryota > Metazoa > Chordata > Amphibia > Anura > Dendrobatidae > Oophaga > Oophaga pumilio. The sequence continues at coordinate 142,584 of VIAB01003357.1, forward strand.
ACAGTGAAGGATTTATTTACAAGGATAAGATTCTTCTCGCAGGGAGAAAATAGTGGGGATCAAACAAATATTATAACAATATATTATCAGAATATGAAGTCTATAAACGAGTAATCAAACAGTCGAGCAGAATAACGATAATAAACGGGAGTGTCAGGGAAACTTATCAGTCTGAAGAAATCTTGCCCTCACCGTATCGTCCTCTCCAACGTAGGAGCTGACAGCAGCGGCACTTGAAGTCTCTCTGTGTGCACTGTAGTTCCTGTGAACTGGTCACCGGGTCCTCAGGGGTTAATGTGGTAGGAAGGGGTTAATATGGCAGGCAGGGAAAGACTAGGACTACTGCGTGTTCCCTGCTCTTAGTCTCTGCTTTGGAACTAACAGTCTCTCCACCTGGAACAAGGCTTAGTGTTTGATTTAGCTTCTCTGCTGGGGTCAGGGGCTCTGACCCGTCACTGTGACCGCGGTGACTATGCGAGCGTGTCTCTGTCCCCGTGCGTGCGGTCAGGAGGGAGTCTGGTTTCAATCTCAGGATTCTCCTTATTCACGTAGTTACAGTCAGTAGCCAATATGCTCCTTCCCTGGGTCTTATGTCTTTCACGGGGAGCAATTATCCCTCCCTCGCATGCAGCTATCTGTTCCTCGGTCTGCTGCACACACTTCACTCCTGTCAGTGCGCCAGATTCTCCCGCCCTCAGTCTCACTCTCTTCCTGTCTGCGTCTGCAAACCTCACCCCTGGGAAACCTGTTGTGCAGCACCAAGGTTCCAGACACGGAGCGGAGGAGATATCACCCATCCGACTATTCCAGAACTTCACCCCCTTACACAGCACCCAACAGTTATTGTTGCCTCTAAATTGCTTGACCCCTGATGGAACCTTGAAAGATCTCATTAATTTCAGTGGGGTATGTCATTGTCCATTTGGGTCTGTTAGAAAATAAATGATGCCTAAAATATAAGGCACAAAAACAGTGATAAAAAACTAAAGCAGCACAACGTCACACAGTACACACAGATGTGTTCATGAGCGGTGCATAGGCAAACATTTGGTAGAGGTCCTCTCCCCTTTTCCTCTTTCAAAGCGAACCTGTCAACACTATTGTACTCAGTAAACTACAGACAGTGTCAGGTCGGTGATGTTATACTGATTAAAATGATACCTTGGTTGATGAAATCCTGTAACCTGCCCCCTATTTTACATACTGAATATACTATTGATTGAAAAAAAAATTCATCATGTCAGCGACGGCGCCTGCGCTGTAGCATGATACGATGTATAATATGCAAATATTCATTTTATTTAGGCATTTTGTTTTGTTGTAAAAAAATTATCTTAATCAAAATAGTCGCAGTAGCATCCATCGCGTTCCGGCACCATTTTGCTAAAGAAAAATAAATTAGGCTCCATCAAGATGGAGGCGCCTGTGCTGTAGCATCTATTGGAACGCAATAAAAAGTTAGGCTCCATAAGATACATGCTACTGCGCAGGCGCCGCAGGCAACGCTATTTTGATGGAGCCAAATTTTTTGCTTTCTAGCAAAATGGCGCCTACACAGTAGCATCTATTACGTTCTGAAAGATGCTACTGTGAGGGCGCTGCCGTCGCCATCTTATGGAGCCTAATTTTTTTTTTTTCTAGCAAAATGGCATAGGAGGCGACGCCTGCGCAGTAACATCTATTGGAACGCGATGTATGCGTAAAGCACAGATGCGGCCACTGGCGTCATTTTGATTAAGATAAGTTTTTACCCCAACAAAACAGAATTCGTAAAGAAAATGGATATATGCATATTATACATCGTATCGTGCTACTGTGCAGGCGCCTGCATGATGAATGGTTTTTTTTTAACAATAGTATAAGCATTATGTAAAATAGGGGGCAGGTCACTGAGGGATCAATGACCTGTCAGAAGCCATACTTGTGAATATCAAATCAGAGCACCACATGAAACCCCCCACAGGCTGCCCCGGAGCACGAGAATCTCATTAACTCAAAACTGAAAATAAAGATTAAACAGCAACCACAAGACGGATTTCATCACCCAGGTATAAATTTAATTAGTACAATGGCGTCAACCTGACAGAGACTGTAGGTTACTGTGCACAATCCTGCTGACAGGTTCACTTTAAGTAAAGATGGGGATAAAAATTCTCTTATTGTAGCTAAATTAAACTTATGTCATAATATCAATTTGAGTAATAGTCATTGAAGGTTTGAAGAGGCCCTCGAACATTAAATGGTGGAGGTCCTATGAAAATTGCTGCGTGGGAAAATAAAAAGTTTATTTTACATATATTAAAAGCTTCATTTGCAGAGTCCTTAGTTTCCTTATAGAAAAATGAAGGATATAGAAAAGCCACCACACTTGAGGTATAAAAGTCCAATGAATGTGTGGCACCCCAGGAGTCTGGTTGCCACAGTGACATTGCCTCCTTCACAGGGAGGAATGTCATGCCTGGAAGCAAGCAGGGGTCACCTTACCAGGTGTCAGTAGGAGAGAAGTCGAGCAGAACCTGGGGAGTGGAGCTGTGATTAAACTCGCTCCAGAGCTGAGCGCTATGGACCGGATACCGAAGTCACTGGTTGTGCGGGTACTGAAGTCTCGGCAGCTAAATCCGGAGGGCAGGGGACTGCAGGTCTCCTGGCCCGATCTAATACCCGGCCACACAGCAGCATAACAGAGCCTGGAGCCTACACAAAGGAGTGGCACCTGTGACAGGCTACAGCTGCCTGCCATGCGGGCAACGGATTGTTTTTAAAAAGAGAGAGACAGTTTACAACAGGAGGGTGAGCTGTTAGTGAGGAAAAAAAAATGGAGGACAGCACAGAAGGAAGGGCTCTGTACCTACCTGGCCAGGTGTATCCAAAATTGCTTCCAGGCTGCCCGGCTCTCCATCATGCTCTGTTACCAGTGCACCGGTCTGTACTATCAACCATCAAGTAAAGGAAAAGAAAACTACAGTCCTTGTGTCCTCCAGTGATCTCTTGTGCCCTGAGTCCTGCACCACAAGGCACACGAAGCCTGGCATAAACAGAACCGGTAGCCCTGGGGCTCCGCTCCACTTGTGGGGAGCAGAACCATCCCAGCTGTGTCACCATCAGCCCCAGTGTCTCCTTTAGCAGCGTCGGCCATCTGTTGCCGAACACCACAGGTGGCGTCACGTTAAATCCCATATAAATATTTCCCATTTTATGTCACAGCCAGGGCCATGGAGTCGGGTCACGGCCACGTGACTTCCCCAAAGAACTGTCCGACCCGGTTCCGAGTACCCCATGGCCCTGGTGGGTGAGTCAAATGCATATGTTTTTGAGAAAGGGTAAGCCATTTCCACCTCTAAATTCACGTTAGGATCCTAGCTAAGATTTTGAATAGTCGAGCAGCAAGTAAAAGTTAAGTCTTTTGGATAGGACGCACTTTCCAATTGTGATCTACTGTATTTCAATCATGTATTGTAATGGTGGCCAAGATGTCTGTACTCTTTATTGCAGTGTGTTTTACTTGCTTGACACAAACAGTGCTCAGTAGTTTCCTGTCATCTGCCAACTATAAATTGAGTTTATACAGTGAAGGTTCCCTGAGAAATGAGACTTGGCTGGCGGCAGTGGTTATTGTCAGCACAGAATGCATCCTCAAATGTTCACAGCCTTTTAAGGATGCAACACGGGCAGAACACTGCTTGTTTTCTATCCAGACAAGTTTACAACATTGAAATTATTTGCTGAAGATCCAAAGTTCACTGTTTTGTGTATTAAGTAAAATCTTGCCATTTCATGCATATCACTGATGGATGGTTAAAAGGGAATTAGAATTAAAGGGGATCTGTCAGCAGGTGTTAGCTATGTAATCTGATGTCGGAAAAGAGACCCTGATTCCTGCGATGTGTCACTTACTGGGCTGCCTGCTGCAGTTTCAATTAAATCAGTGTTTTGTCAGCAACTTACAATCTCCTGCTGACAAACGGCTTCAGACAACTGCCTATATGGCCCGAGAAAACTAGTCCCTTGGTGATAATTATCACTAGAGGATTAGTTATCTGATGTCATAGAGTCCTCCTGCTTTGTACAACCCTCTCTCAACGCCGATGAGCAGCTTTATGCCTATGCACAGTATTTACAGAAAGCTGCCTATCAGTGATGCGGGCGGGGTTAAACAGAGCTCAGCATTTAGAGAACTGCTTCACCTGTAGCAGAGAACATTGGGATTTTATCAAAATGACAGCATGCAGACCAGTAAGTAACACATCACTGGAATCAGGGTCTATGTCCCTACATCATATTGCTGCTCTAAGAAGGGGTAGCAAAAACTAGGTGACTGATTTCCTTTAAAAAAAAAATGAAAAAGAAAAAAAAATGATTGCAGATAAGTTGTTCATAACCAAAGTCCCTTTCTAGTTCTATGATGTAGAGAAAAAACATAACATAGTACAGTGTTTGTATTGATAGTTTTGGCATTACAAAACCCACATATAAACCAACAGCGCGGCTTTTCGGGGAGTGTCGGGCCAATCTTTTTGTAAAATGGTTGGGACTAATAATTTTGAAAAAAATACTTTTTTTTCTTGGCGGGAGGGAGTTCACGTCATCAAAAAAATTAAAAGCACTTATCAGGGAACATTTATATGACATAACAAACACTAATAATGCAGATCGCAATATTTCTTCAATATCAAAACACTTTGTAACTCATCATGGCCGTAATACATCTCATTTTCAGGTTCAGGGTATTGAACATGTTAACGTAGCATGCCTTTATGTGGGGGAGATGTCAGACGGGGTCTCCTCACACGCGAGGCATTTTGGATATACCATTTAAACACTAGATTCCCTGCTGGTCTTAATAAATGTAACGAATTAATGCTACATTATTAATTGTCAAATTTATGTTGTTTTTATTCACATTTATTATATTTTCTTGATTTTATATCTTTTCTTTGCACATTCAGGACCTTTTGATTTGTCATGTGACGCTAATGTGGGCCACTATTGGTGGATGATACCTATATAGTATGTTATGTGCCAGTAATAGTATGGCTTTGGCAAAGATACTTACTGATCGAAACGCGTCGCCTCTTTGCAACTGTTGGCATATTTTTGGGGAGCATGTTACCACATTTTCTTTTTTAACATGGATTAAATAAATGAAGATCGGTTTTAAGGAGCTGGAACATTTCTTTTTTCATGTTATCCTACATCCGATCGACACAGAGTTCCGGGCACCTGCGGTGGTTGTCGCTGAGCTGGCTTTACCTTTCTTTGTGTCTATTCATTTTTAATGACACCATGCCTTTTACCATGTGATGTACTGGAAAAGGGGAAAAATTCCAAGTGTGTTGAAATTGGAAATAAAAGTGTAATTCCCTAATTGTTTTTTGGTTTTTTTATTTACCATGTTTACTATATGATAAATTTGACGTGGCAATATGTTTCTCCAGGCCCATATGAGTACTACGAGTACTCGTAGTATGAAGATACCAAACATGTATACTTTATTTAGGTGGAGAAAAAAATGTGGAAATTTGTAGCAAAAAAAAAAATTTGCATTTGTCGCCATTTTACGAGACCCGCAACATTTTCAATTTTTGGCATCTGGGGCTGTGAAAGGTCTTTTATTGTGCCCTGAGCTGACATCTTAAACCAATTTAGGGTAGATAAAATGTTTTGATCGCCTCTTATTTCATTTTATTGCAATGATGTAGTGACCAAAAAACCGTAATTCTGGCATTTTAATTTTTTCCTCATTATGCTGTTTACCGATCACAATAATTTATTTTATATTCTGATATATCGGACATTTCTAAATCCTATGATACCAAATATGTTTATTTTTTATTTTTGTTTAGAGGGAAGGTGCCATAAAAGAAATGTTTTTCAACAACTGAAAAATTGTAAAGTACAATTTTTTTTTAAAAATAATATTATTTGTTTTTAATTAAGTAAAATATGAAAAATAATTAACCCCTTTCTGACAATGGGTGTAAATTTATGCCGATGTCGGATTCCCTGCCTTTGATGTGAGCTCCAACAGTGAGTCCACATCTTTCCCCACACATGTCAGCCGTTTTGAACAGCTGACATGTGCCCGGAACAGCCGCAAGTGGAATCGCGATCCACCCGTGGCTATTAACCCATTAAATGTCACTGTCAAACGCTGACAGCCGCATTTAACATGCACTTCTGGCAATCGTGCCGGAAATCCCGCCCATCGGTGACCCCGTCATGTGATAGCGGGTCACCGATGGGTTGGCATGACAACCAGAGGTCTCCTGCAGACATATATGGTTGTCACTGCCAGATTGCTATGAGCGCTGCCCGGTGGTCTGCTCTAATAGCAAGTAATTCTGCTACATACAGGTGATCTGATCATTGCCTGTATGTAGCAGAGCCAAAAGGGTTATGGCAGCTTCTAGTCTCCCATGGAGACCATTGAAGCATGCCAAAAGTAAAAAAAAATGTTTTTAAAAATATAAAAAAATTTAAAAAAATATAAAAGTTCAATTCAACCCCTTTTCGCCCAAAATAAAACAATAAAAAAATCAAACATACACATATTTGTTATCACTGTATTCAAAATCACCCGATCTATCAATAAAAAAAAGGATTAACCTGATAGCTAAATTGCGTAGCGCGAAAAAAAGTCAACACACCAGAATTACGTTTTTTTGGTCGATGTGACATTGCATTAAAATGCAATAACGGGCGATCAAAAAATCGTATCTGCACCAAAATGGAATCATTAAAAACGTCAGTTCAGCATGCAAAAAATAAGCCCTCATCCAACCCAGGATCACAAAAAATGGAATTTTTTTCACCACTTAGATAAAAAAGAACCTAGACATCTTTGGTGTCTATGAACTCGTAATAACCTGGAGAATCATCATGGCTGGTCAGTTTTATCACGTAGTGAACCTAGTAATAAAGCCAAACAAAAAACAAGTGTGGGATTGCACTTTTTTTCAATTGCACCGCACTTGGAATTTTGTTCCCATTTTTAGTACACTACAGTCATGGCCAAAAGTTTTGAGAATGACACAAATATTATATTTTCACATGATCTGCTGCCCTCTGGTTTTTATGTGTGTTTGACAGATGTTTTTATCACAGACAGAAATATAATTGCAAAAATATGAGTAATAAAAGCTTATATTGACAGTTAGAATGAGTTAATGCAGCAAGTCAATATTTGCAGTGTTGACCCTTCTTCTTCAGGACCTCTGCAATTCTCCCTGGCATGCTCTCAATCAACTTCTGGACCAAATCCTGACTGATAGCAGTCCATTCTTGCACAATCAATGCTTTCATTTTGTCAGAATTTTTAGATTTTTGTTTGTCCACCCGTCTCTTGATGATTGACCACAAGTTCTCAATGGGATTAAGATCTGGGGAGTTTCCAGGCCATGGACCCAAAATCTCTATGTTTTGTTCCCTGAGCCATTTAGTTATCACCTTTGCTTTATGGCAAGGTGCTGGAAAAGGCATTGTTGATCGCCAAACTACTCTTGGAGGGTTGGGAGAAGTTGCTCTTGGAGGACATTCTGGTGCCATTCTTTATTCATGGCTGTGTTTTTAGGCAAGACTGTGAGAGAGCCGATTCCCTTGGCTGAGAAGCAACCCCACACATGAATGGTTTCAGGATGCTTAACAGTTGGCATGAGACAAGACTTGTGGTAGCGCTCACCTTGTCTTCTCCGAATGAGGCGTTTTCCTGCCTGATGTCCCAAACAATCGAAAAGGGGATTCATCAGAGAAAATAACCTTACCCCAGTCCTCAGCAGTCCACTGCCTGTACCTTTTGCAGAATATCAGTCTGTCCATGATGTTTTTTCTGGAGAGAAGTGGCTTCTTTGCTGCCCTCCTTGAGACCAGGCCTTGCTCCAAGAGTCTTCGCCTCACAGTGCGTGCAGATGCACTCACACCTGTCTGCTGCCATTCCTGAGCAAGCTCTGCACTGCTGGTAGCCCGATCCCGCAGCTGAAACACTATTAAGAGACGGTCCTGGCGTTTGCTGGTCTTTCTTAGGCGCCCTGGAGCCTTTTTGGCAACAATGGAACCTCTCGTCTTGTAGTTCTTGATGATGCGATAGATTGTTGACTGAGGTGCAATCTTTCTAGCTGCGATACTCTTCCCTGTTAGGCCATTTTTGTGCATTGCAATGATGACTGCACGTGTTTCTTTAGAGATAACCATGGTTAACAGAAGAGAAACAATGATGCCAAGCACCAGCCTCCTTTTAAAGTGTCCAGTGGTGTCATTCTTATTTAATCATGACAGATTGATCTCCAGCCATGTCCTCATCAACACCCACACCTGTGTTAATGGAGCAATCACTGAAAAGAGGTTAGCTGGTCCTTTTAAGGCAGGGCTGCAATGATGTTGAAATGTGTTTTGGGGGATAAAGTTCATTTTCTAGCCAAATATTGACTTTGCAAGTAATTGCTGTTAAGCTGATCACTCTTTATAACATTCTGGAGTATATGCAAATTGCCATTAGAAAAAGTGAAGCAGTAGACTTTGTAAAAATTAATATTTGTGTCATTCTCAAAACTTTTGTCCATGACTGTACATGGTAAAGCCAATGGTGTCGGTCAAAATTACAACTTGTCCCACAACAAACAAGACCTCATATGGCCATTTTGACAAAAAAATAAAAAAGTTATGGCTCTGGGAAGAAAGGGAGCAAAGAATGAAAATGCAAAACCAAAAAATCCTAGTGTAGGACTAGCTCACATTAGGACTGCAGTAATTGTGGGCGGGGTCGGATCACATGTGTATGACATCACTCTCCCCTTCCCTTCTGGATGTTTGCAAAAGGATAAGAGAGGATGAAGTTCAGGCCGAGGTCACACTTGGGAGAAACTCGCACTAGTCTTGCACCTCAATATCCATCACTCGGACCGGAGCATTCAGCAGCATAGAAATACATGCAGTCGCACACTCCGTTCCCGAGTGCCGGGTATTAAGGTGCGAGACTCGTGCGAGTTTCTCGCATGTATGACCCTGGCCTTAAAGTGGTTATCTAGGCTTGGGAGTAAAGTCTGCAGTCACTCTATGTATCGCTCTTTCAAGATACTCCAGTGTTGGCAGCAAGACCAGGTGGTCATGGGACTTCAAGTATGAGATATGCATACTTCTGGCAACATTTCGACTAAATATGCGTGGCCTCACATAATTCACTTGAATTGAATGAGGCCATGCATGTCTAGTTGGAATGAGGCAGAGAGTGTGCATATTGCATACTTACAAACACATGACCACCCGTTGATGGTGCCGGAACTGGAGACTCCTGACAGCATGCACTGTGTTTGCTGTTAGAATTCACAAGTCTGCAGTCACATGACGTAACTGCAGACTTTTGAGCCAAACCTTTAAGCTTGGGAATCTTTCTGTCCCAAAAGAAATAATATTTTATTGGCTACCCTTTACTGTACTGGTGTGAAAAAGGAATTGCAGATGTGAAGATTTTCAGTTTTAGGCCGGGATCACACATGCGACGAAAACGTCCAACGCTCGCATGTGAAATCCCAGCTCTGGCACTCGGGAGTGGAGTGCGCGGCTGCATGTATTTATATGCAGTCGCTCGCTCCACTCCCGAGTGCCGGCGCCAGAGCTGGGATTTCACATGTGAGCGTCGGACGTTTTCGTCGCATGTGTGATCCCGGCCTTACTCCATTTATCACAGTAAATATTTTCAGGTTTTTAAAATTTAATGTAATACTAGACATGATCAATCAAGGTGTAACTCAATTACTAACTTGGATATCACGGCACACAAAAAAGTGTCATTTAACATCTAACTTTCTAACTTCACACTGGTCAATGACATGTGCAGTGGTAAGGCCTCATTCAGATGTCAGTGATTTTTCTCCTATGATAAAACCAGTCCAATTTTCATCAGTGTTTTAGATCTGAAGTTCATCAGTGTTTGCTCACTTTGTCAATTTTTACCATCGGTGTTTCATCAGTGATTTGAAACAAAAGTACTGTATATACTCGTGTATAAGCCAAGATTTTCAGCCCATTTTTTAGGGCTGAAAGTCCCCCTCTCGGCTTATACGCGGGTCATATACGGGGGTCGGCGGGGGAGGGGTAGCGGGGGTGTCGGATCATACTCACCCCTCCGCCGGCGCGGTCTCTGCAGCCCCCCTGCTTCTCCCACGGCTCCTTCCTGCACCGGTCACATGGTACCGCTCATTAAAGTCATGAATATGCACATATTCATGACTTTAATGAGCGGTATCACGTGACCGCTGTAGGACGGAAGCGCTGCGGAGACCGCCGGGAGAAGAGGAGACGCTGCAGAGAGTGACGCGCCGGCAGAGAGGTGAGTATAGCGATATTTACCTGTCCCGTTCCACCGCTGCGCTCTGCTCCCTCGTCCGACTCCTCTGGCTGTGAATGTTCAGGCAGAGGGCGCGATGACGTCGTTAGTGCGCGCCGCGCCCTCTGCCTGATCATTCACTGCCGAGGACCCGGAAGAGGGAGCAGTGCGCACTGGTGGACCGGTCCGGTGACAGGTAAATATCTCAGGTCCCAGGGTCTTGAGCGAGCGGTGATACCGGCACCTGTCCCCCATAGCGCGCCGGTGTCACCGCCTGCTCAGGACTCCGGCACCTGGCCCCCAGCAACGACAGGTGAGTATGTCATTTTTTTTTTGCAGCAGCGCGGCAGCATAAGGGAAGTATACTATGGGGCATAATCTGTTAAGCATATGGGGGCATGATCTGTGGATCATACGGGGGCATAATCTGTGCAGCATATGGGGGCATAATCTGTAGCATATTGGGGCATAATCTGTGCAGCATATGGGGGCATAATCTGGAGCATATGGGGGCATATTCTGGAGCATATGGGGCATATTCTGGAGCATATGGGGCATAATCTGTGCAGCATATGGGGACATAATCTGTGGAGCATATGGCGGCATAATCTGTGGATCATACGGGGGCATAATCAGTGGAGCATACGGGGGCATAATCAGGGGAGCATATGAGGGCATAATCTGTGCTGCTTATGGGGCATAATCTGTGGATCATACTGGGGCATAATCTGTGCAGTTTATGGGGGCCTAATCTATGGAGCATATGGGGGCATAATCATTTTTCTCCCTAGGCTTATACGCGAGTCAATAAGTTTTCCCAGTTTTTTGTGGCAAAATTAGGGGGGTCGGCTTATACACGGGTCGGCTTATACATGAGTATATACGGTAAGTTTGCCATGCTTTTCCTACCTACTGCAATGTTACAACTGAACAGCACAAAGTTGCACACAATGGCATGCACTATACATCATTTCCAAGGACCCATAGACTCATTTGGGTGCTTATGATCCATCACTCAGGCCAAAATCAGATGTGTCTCCATGATTTTTCCACCGACACAATGTTATGGACTTATGAATAGCTCATAGACTATAATGGGCACATGTTATACCCATGAAAACAACGCTTACAACACATACATGAATCAATGAGGACTAAATTGTGCCCTTAACGACCGCCAATACGAATATAAATAAACATGGCACAGCAAAAAACAAACTGTCCCGCAAAAAACAAGCTGTCATATAACTCTATCAGATGAAAAATAAAAAAAGTTAGAGCTCTCAGAATAAAGCAATGCAAAAATAATTATTTTTTCTATATAGTAGTTTTTGTTATAAAAGCGCCAAAACATAAAAAAAATATAAATGGGGTATCACTGTAATCATACTAACCCAAAAAATAAAACTGCCTTATTAATTTTACCTCACGCGGAATAGCATAAAAAAAATCCTAAATTACTGGTTTTTGTTCATTCTGCCTCCCAAAAATTAGAATAGAAAGCGATCAAAAAATGTAATGTGGCTGAAAATGGTACCAATAAAAACAACTCATACTGCATAAAACAAGCCCTCAAATGACTCTATGGGCCAAAATAATTGTAAAATTATAGCTCTGAAAATATGGTGATGTCTAGTTTTTGCAGTAAAAGCTTTTTTTAGTGTGTGACAGCAGACAAACATTAAAAAACTACATAAACCTGGTATCATTGTAATTGCACTGACTAAAAGAATAAAGTTGTCATATTATTTATACCAGATGAGGAATGATGTAAAAAATAAATAAAACCAATTCTTCATCTGCTGTTCATTTGTTCGTTCTGCCTCCCAAAGATCGCAGTAAGGCTTAGCTCACATTTATCCTGCACTCTGTGCTGAGCACTTATACCAGGATTTCTGTGGAAATCTCTGCAATGCATGATTCAGATAGAACCCGCGTTGAAAGATTCCCTATAATAGGGTTGATGGAGCAACTGTGGATGCCTTAGGACCTGTGATCCAGCAGTGTCCATCTTTTTAGGCATGCGTAAAAGTGCAGTCGGCCACCGTTTTGTGCACTTTTGAAAATTAGGACACCACTAAACAGAGGCCAGATGGAGTCCAGAGTATCTCTGCTGGCTCATTAATGTGAGTGGATCCCTTGGGGCTTTCATCTGAATCAAGTCACTCAGATATTTAGATGGAAACCCCAAAGTAAGTGCTCAGCATAGCATGCTGGATAAATGTGAGACCAAACCTTATGTAAAATGTTCCTATCAAATGCTTCAACTCAAGCCATAAAAACGTCCCCAATCAGATCCGTCATCTGTTAACAGAAATATTGGAACTTCCATGTTACTGGTAGCACAACGGCTCTGGAATGGAAAAGTGAAATGCTCCTTGCCCCTCAAAATAGATTTAGCAAATTCTACACACCCAAATGCAATTGCCCCTCTCCATTCTGTGGGCATAATGTACTGGTCACTATAAGGTATTGGTCACTACAGCGTACTGGTCACTACAACGGCAGTTTGCAATTTTTACTTGGCAATATTCATTGCTGCTTGTTTCTGAAAAACACCAAAATCGTCACTATACCTGTAGAAAATTCCCAAAGGGGTATAATTTCCAAAATGGGATCTCTTGAGAGAGTGATTCTGCTCTTCTAGTACTAAGGGGCTCTATATATGGAGTCCGCAAACTTTCTAGGAAAATCTGAGCTCCAGGTGTCAAATAGTGCTCCGTCTCTCCTGAGTCTCGCTGTGTGGCTAAGCAGTACTGTACAGCCACATATGGGGTATATGTACATTTAGCAGAAATTATGGTACAAATTTTGGTGCCATTTTTACCCACTTCGTATGTGAAAACGTAAAATCTGAGGCTAAAACTAAATTTTGGTGGTAAAAATGTAACTATTTTTTCTTCACTGCCCAATGATATACAATTCTGTGACACACCCGTGGTGTCAATATGATCACTGCACCCCTAGATGAATTCACTGAGAGGTGTAGTTTGCAAAATGGGGTCATTTATGGGGAGTTTCTGTTGTTCTGGCAACTCAGGGGTTCTCCAATTGTGTCATGGCACCTGCAAACCATAACAGTAAAATTTACATTATACTATGGCGCTCATTCCCTTCTGAGCTTTGTAGTGTGCCTGAAAAATATTTCCTGATTACATATAGGGTACTGACGCACTCAGGAAAAAATGGACCTCAGTTTGTTGTAACAAAAAATTCCTATTAGCCCTTAGAAAAATAAAAAGTTAAGGGAAAATCAACATTTTAGTCGTAAAAATGTAATTAATTCTTTCTTCACCATTCAATGGTATAAAATTCTATGAGGCATGAGTGGTGTCAATATATGATCATTGCACCCCTAGATGAATTCATTGTGGAGTATAGTTTGTAAAATGTGTTCACATCAGGGGGAGAGTCCCGAGGAGAGAATTTGCATATTTCCAGTGCCTTCTGGGATAAGTGAAGAGTCTCCACGAGCTCAAGGAACACTGGATTTTGGCCGTTGCAGCTGAAAGGAGGATATCAGTAAACCAGGGGAAGAGTCCCGAGGAGAGAATTTGCATATTCCCAGTGCCTTCTGGGATAAGTGAAAAGTCTAAGCGAGCTCAAGGAACACTGGATTTTGGCCGTTGTAGCTGAAAGGAGGACATCAGTAATCCAGGGGAAGAGTCCCGAGGAGAGAATTTGCATATTCCCAGTGCCTTCTGGGATAAGTGAAGAGTCTCCGCGAGCTCAAGGAACACTGGATTTTGGCCATTGCAGCTGAAAGGAGGACATCACCAAACCGCGTGCCGCTAGGCATATATTGAATATCTCTTGAACAATAAGAACATGGAAGAGGTCAGGAGCCATTTGGTGAGCTGCATTTCTTGCTACATGTTCACAGACTTACCAGTGGAAAAGCCGAACTTCACATGCCAGAAATTCAAGCTTGTGTCCCTGTTGGAGATAAAGTTGCAAAATCTGGAAGAGAGGTTATCTACATTGAAAACCA